>OX155975.1:470422-589283 GCA_944548615.1 Micropterix aruncella | reverse complement strand
TATATATATATATATATATATATATATATATATATATATATATATATATATATATATATATATATATATATATATATATATATATATATATATATATATATATATATATATATATATATATATATATATATATATATATATATATATATATATATATATATATATATATATATATATATATATATTTCATACAAAGTTTTTGGCCTTAAATTTCCTTTATAGAAAAGCAATTTCATAGGTAAGGTCCCAATATAAGCTTAATTTAACTAGCAAGTAACGTCAATGTTTTGTTTCAAATAAAATAATTCTGAGAGAATTCTAAAGTTTGGACTTACCCTCCGTCTGTTTATATTCTAGGCTAACGATATTTCTGATTTAGATGGATGTTTCGCTGACCATACGCTATACTCGTATATGTAGTTTCAGCTACTGAACCCGTCCCTTAACTAAACCGACGAGCGCCCACAAACGAATGAAAACTTTTCTCTCAGAGATTCTGCGGAAGGGTTGAAAAATGAGGAAAGTGGGAAGAAAACTTTAAAGATTCTCCAGGCGCTCGGTTAGGCCTTTCGCTCTGAGCGAATCTCGATAAAGTTTTTTATAACACACGGACAAAGAGATATTAGGTGCCTGTATTCTGCTTCATCTACTAGTGTCCTATTTGTTCATGATATGGGGCAAAAGTTTCCATATCTTCATGGAATCTAATCATCAGGATATTAAGACTATTAATTAGATAACTGTAGAAGTTCGTTTTTGAAATGGCGTTTGGTGCATAGTGCTTTTGGTAATTCCACCACTTAATCATTAGTAGTTATTACGTACTCTTATAAATTTCTCTGAAATACACTTTTACAATTATTGTTACCTACTGTAATATTTAATATATTGTTACCTACCGTAACGTGGGGTTACTTTTCACCAGAAGAACCTACTGGCTGACCCAGGGTTGGCCCACGACGGGGGACTTCTCACCGCTCAACAGCAAAGACACGAAATTTCGTATATATGTACATTCAATTACGACAGCCCGTTCTAAGTTTCATCAAGACAGGCCTGCGGCACCCAGGGTTGGCTTCCAACAAGCGAACTCCTCAACGGTCAATAACACAGGCACGACATTTTGTATTTAATAATGTAAAATATGCATTCAATTATGAGTTACAATGATCTTAACGGTGCTGCTTCGGAGGCTGCTTCATCGCCCGAAGTCACCCATTTTGTATTGTGACTTACCTAGCCGCCCCTGTGGGTGCGTGCTTTCTTGCAGGTTCTCCCGATGTAGATGCCCCCGACGGAACCCCTGGCGTTTGCAGCCGGAACCCGGGACCACTCAGTAGCATGGATTCACGATCTCATCGCCTACCATTCGCCCTACTAAATTATAATTATTCCTTTTTTTTCCTTTTTCTTTACTCCATGTTTATAACTTTAGTACGTAAGCTAAAACTTGTATATTTTATAATGTTAGATAGTAAGTGAATTGTTGACACTTCTATGATTAAATAAACGGTTTACGGGGTACCGGAGGGGGTAGAAACCAGGAGAATCTTCCTCCATATCTCCGTTCGTCCACCCCTCACGTAATACCCTTCTGGTACGTGTGAGGTTGTCGATGCACGATATCCCGGGCAGATAAAACGACCCATGTCCTTAGACCTGCCCGGGTGGCGGGCGGGGTTTCTCCCCCCTTCTGTCACCGCGTAGCCTAATAAATAAAAAAAAAGCCCATTCTAAGTTTCACAATGACATATGTAGCTGCTGCACTTACAAAAAAAAATGAAGTAGGTTTCTTTTGTTAAAATTTTGATTACTAAAGACACTTTTGTCAAATGAGATTTCGTCAATTATATACATGGGGTTACAAGTCAATCAAATATGTGGAAGTAAGACAAAATTGAGTTACAAGATTTGACTTAAACGGATATACCTGTATATATGCACGCATGTACCTACATAATGTACTAACAAAACTTTTAAAATAGATGTTTACGATAATGAAACGACTGAAAATGGAGTTCTTTTTCCAAACAAATAAGGGCGGATGAAGAAGTAGAAAGCTTTGCCGCACGACGAGAACGGCAAAGATTTCTCGATTTCGCACTTTTATATAAAAAGGAAGTAATAGAAATGGAGTAGTAAATTATGCCAGGCAAGCATGGCGACATCGGAAGTGACGCTGACCAGGCTAATTATATATATCGACCGGATCAGTTTCAGTAGAGGGTATATTGGATTCTACTCTATTGTGAAATTTCACAATGGGCGGGTTTTTTGTCATATCATGTAACATGTGTGTAAGTGTGTGTCTTGTTATTGCATTTCCTCAACACAAATGAAAATGCAATTCCGTTAAATTGATCCCAACGGAAATTGGTGACCCAGTCGGGAATCGAACCCGGGACATTACAATGTAAGATCAGGCGACCTAACCACTACGCCACCGGGCCGTGTATATCTATGGTAATCTCCGAAATTCTCCCACTACAGGACCTATTTATTAAACATTTATTTAAACAATATTGACAATATAGTAATGTGTAATATTATTATGGTAACATGGTATAATGGTATATGATAAACGATTCTGGTAATTTAGTAATATGAATTATGGTAATATGGTAATATGGCATAATTCTGTCTATATAATAATAATAATAATAATAAAACTCTTTATTCTTAAGAAAAGGCGTGCTTATTGCCTGCAGGCAATATTTTTGAGCCAACCTATACTATTGTATGAATATTATTTGCGAGTAGACTACATAACCTATGTAAAGAGTATGACAAATAAAATGAAAGAGGATAGAAACAAATATATACTTTACTCTTTGTGGGCACAGGTTTGCCACATCAAAATAATCTAAAACCCATAAGGACGCTAAAGTTTAAAAAGGAGGGGAATGGGAGGGGAAAGGGAAATTATCTGGAAGATTTCAAATGCTCTCTGAGTCTGTTTTTAAAAATTGTTATGCTTGGCGCGGTTCTCACATTTTTCGGCGAAGTATTCCAAAAACGGGCTCCATGCACGGTGAAAGAGAATGAGAAGAAGTCACTGCTGTGACTAGAGATGGAGAGTAGCAGGTTGTCTTTTGATCTCAGAGGGCGTCCATGAGCCGCTAGTGCAGTAAATCTGCCGGTAAGATAATTGGGAGCAACGCGATTCAAGATCTATGTATATATGAAGTCATATTCTCATTTATTTTTTAAATTTTTAATATAATGGCCTAATATATTTCTAAATATTTGTCATATTTCTATATTTTTATTATTTCTATTTCTAAATTTAATATGTAATTAATTCATATGTATTATTTATTTAATGAATTAATATTAAATAATTATTATTTAATTATTATATTAGTAAATAGTTATTATTTAATTATTATATTAGTAAATAATAATTATTATATAATAAATAATTATTTAGTTATTAAAATATTTAATATTTCTTCTTCTATATTTAATATTCCATATATTTCTAATATTTGCAATTATTATTATTATTATTAATAATAGGCTAGCAGCTTTAGCTGATGCGCCTATATCACAACACTTATTTTTTAGTAACAGTTTTTGTTATTGTTTTTGTTTTATGTTTTATATGATCGTCCAGTTTGTTCTTGAAAGCATTTACGGAGACAGTATTTACAACTTCACTGGGTAGATTGTTCCAAGATTCTACCACTCTATTGGTGAGAAAGTGCCGGCGAGGGTTCTGCTTGAACTTATTGTGGTACAGCTTTTTAGAGTGTCCTCTCAGGTTTGTAGTATTAGCAAGGGAGAACACATCTTGCAGCCTGGTAACGCTGTAGAAGGCGTTCAGAATCTTAAAAGTCTCAATGAGATCTCCCCGTTCCCTTCGCTCTTGTAGAGTGCTCAGGCCAAGCTCATCCAGCCGGGTTTCGTAGTTTTTATTTCTCAGCGCATTTGGCATTTTTGTAGCTCTACGTTGTACTCGTTCCAGCAGGTCAATATCCTTCTTGAAGTAGGGATTCCAGATCTGGTATGCATACTCCAGCATAGGTCGGACATATGTTTTATAAATCTTTAGGAAAAGCTCAGGGGTTATATGTGAGAAAGCTTTATTTATTGTATACAGCAATGAGTTCGCTCTCTTCACCATAGTTATGATGTGTGCCTCCCATTTTAAATCTTCTGCGATTATGACACCCAAATCCCTGTGTGTCTTCACACTGATTAGAGCATTTCCCTGAATAGTGTATGTTTTCCTTGGGTTTTCTTTTCCTATATGAAGGACGGTGCACTTATCCACGTTGAGTGACATTAACCAGTCTTGCGTCCATGCGGTAATGCGGTCAAGATCATCCTGTAGGTCAGGGTGCTGCGTGAGTGGGTTCCCAATAATTTTAGCGTCGTCGGCAAACAGGGAGTACATCATCTGTAGGATTGCTCGAAAGTCCGTTAGGTAGATACCGAAGACAATCGGGCCGATGACCGACCCTTGGGGGACTCCGCTGTGGACAGGTCTATTTTCGGAAAGGTCATCACCTACTCTCACTCTAAGTTTTCTATTGATAAGGAAGTCAGAGAGCCAGGTGTGGAGTTTTCCTCTTATTCCAAAATGTCCCAACTTCAGCAAGAGTCTTCTTATGGGCACCCGGTCGAAGGCTTTTTCGTAGTCTAGGTAGACAACATCGGTAGGCTGTCGTTGATCCCATTCTGTGGTCCAATGATTAACACAGGTGAGTAGATTAGTAACGACGGACCTCCCAGGCACAAAACCGTGTTGTTCATCCAAAATTATTTGCTCGTTTTTGAGGAAGTTCTTTAGAGAGTTAGCAATAATTTTCTCCATAGTCTTGCAAACAATGCTGGTTAGGCTTATCGGTCGGTAGTTAATAGCTGAGAACTTGCTGCCCTTTTTGTACACTGGTGTAACTATGGCTTGTTTCCAGTCGCTCGGCAGCTGTCCGTCTTCGAAAGATTTGTTCATTATTCGTGCTAAGAGACTGCTGATAGACGGGGAGCATTTCTTCAAAAGAACAGCTGGGATTTCATCAAACCCCATTGCAGTTTCATCTTTAAACGAATTTAAAGCTTCCGCTACAGATGCTGGCGTGAATACTATATCTGTCAGGGAGTTCTCAACTCTAGGTACACTTACAGTTGGGAGAGGTCCATCTGGTTCTCGGACATAGGTATTCTCAAACTGGTCGACAAAGACATCAGCCACAGCTTTGCTGCCTGTTACAAGATTGCCATTATGCTTTAGTGCTAGTGGGACTCCAACCTTTGTAGATATTTGTTTGCGTATGTAGCTGTAGAAAGATTTGGGCCCAGAGTCTATAATACCCGACTCGTAGTTACATCTTGCCTGTCTTGTCATATTTACAATTTTATTGTTAACATTTCTATATATTGCGTAGTTATTTTTATTTTTGTTTAATTGATAAATTTTCCACACTTTTATCTTTTCATTAATTAAAGCCAGAATATCCTTGTTTATCCAGGGTTTATTTTTAAAGCCAGGTCTGTGTTGCTTGAAAGGTATGTGTAGTTTCACAGCATAGTCTATTCTATATTTAAAATCTTGCCACAAATCTTCAACATTATTGCAATATAATCCAAAGTGATATAATTTAATTTCTCGTAACATAACTCAATTTCTACAACTGCCATTATCGAAGGTACCTACTTGCGTAAGTATATTTGCGTATATTTTAGGTTATTTTATAAATAAAATATTTTTTGACTAAAAGTTTTATCGTTTTATTCGGAACGACTATATCATACGGATAAAACTTTTGAACAGAACGAATATACCATACGGATGTATATATATGATATACATCCGTATGGTATATTCGTTCGAAAATCGCCAGTTGTGAACTCTGTAAATCGTCAATCGCTCGAGGCTCATTTTAGTTCGTCAGATATGAAATTATTTGCATATTTTCAATATGCCGGTCAATATTACAATTATATAAACGAAGTTCGTATGAATGCAACGCGACGGCCGCCAATACGGCATAATGGCGGTATTACAGTTGTAGAATATAATCTACGGTTAAAATAATTAGTTAAAATATATGAATAAATAAACAAATAATATGTTTTTCTTTTTCAATACCAATCATGACACTCCCATAAGGAAGGCAGCTCCCTTAGCAAGGTGGGCTCGATTGCACTTTACTGAGCACATTAAAAAACAAACATTTCCAATTAATTTATGTGATCTTTAAACTGGGCTCAGACAAATATATTAGGGCTCAAACAGATGTCAAAATCCGTATAGCAGCAAACAGAATGCTCAGGAAATAAGCGACCTACTGATATAACGGTTGCTGAGAGAATTTCTTCAGGAACCTCGAATTCTGTTACGAAGACAGACATACTAGAATAGACCACGCGACCAGGCTGAGTCATCGATAGAGCAAGCTGCACATGGGCCACATCTATCTTTGTTTAGTGACGCATGCGCAGAAAACACGTAAATATGGTATATACTGAGTGCAAAGCTTCGACGCCATAATATGTCTGCTATGTCAGTTTGAGCCTATGGTTTAAGCTTATGTTTTTGTTTTAGCTGTGTTTCAATTTGAAATTTTGTGTAAAATAATTCGGAATTGTGATAATATTTTTTCATATTTTTTCTAAATATGTGATAATGGTTTTTTTTTAAATATAAAGATAGGCAAGATCAAAGTTAGCAAAACTGCAATACTCGGAGTTCACGGAAACGAACTTTCCTTATTCTTCGAGTGCAAACAACATTTGCACAAAGACAAGCTTTTTTCCTTGAGCTCAGATTAATACAATGACATAGAGGAGAAATGGAAACACCTAAAGAACATTCAAAAGTTTAAATATAATATTAATAAAAGGTTATTCGAATTAGGGAGGTCTAAATTCGAAAACTTGTTTTGTTAAGCGTATGTAACGGTTGATTTTAAAACCAAATATCCCACTACTATTATAAACGCGAAAGTTTGTAAGAATGTATGAATAGATGTTTGTTACTCTTTCACGCAAAAACTACTTAATGGATTTTGATAAAACTTTACAATAATATAGCTTACACATCAGAATAACACATAGGCTATAATTTATAAAGATATATAGTTTTCTATCATCATTATCACAATTTCCATCACCACGCGGGTGAAACCGCGGGGCGCAGCTAGTATAAATATAAATACATACAGTATTGATAGATGCAGTTTGAGGACCTCAAAAGTGGAAGAGTTAAGGAAATGGTCAGAAATTTCGATACTATTGACCAAAAAAATAAAGAGCATGAAAATAAAATACTTCTGCTGGAAAATAAGCTGGATTATCAGGAGCAGCTTCAAAAATCATGTAACATGGAGATAAGGGGTATTCCCGAGGGGGTGAATGAAGATTTAAATAGAATTGTTGATAAGATTGCAGCGGTTGCCAAATGCAACTACAACCCCACCGATGTTTGTTCAATTTATCGCGTTCCGATCAAGAAATCTGAAACTAAACCAAAACCGATTATTGTAAAATTTATTTCAAGTGGAAAAAAGAATAACTTTATGATGAATTTTAAAAAATATATAAGAAATTGTAAAACCAATGGCGAAACCTTGACCTTATCCGACTTCAGTTATACGGGTACTACAAACGCTCCAGTATTTATTTCCGACGAACTGACCCAGCGTTCGAGAGATTTGCTTTGGAACGCAAAACGAATTTCCAGAGAAAAATCTTACAAGTATTGCTGGGTTAATGCTGGACGAATATTTGTGAGGAAAAACCAAGGTGATAAGGCAATTCTAATTAAAAATAATTCCACTTTTTTATCTCTATAAAACATGTACTATATTCTGGGATTTTTCTTAACGATGAATATTTTAATGATTCTCTGAATATTTTTATGATTCTCTTAAGTTTTTACGGATCTTATATTAATAATGTATTATATTATAATATTCATATATTATTTTTACATTTTTACGATTTTGATAAAATTTATGCCGTATATATTTTTAGCTATCTATTATTTTATCTTATTTTTGATAATTTTAATGATGTATGTGATGACGAATCAATATTTAAAATATCTATTAGCATTTATTTATTTTTAGCAATGCGCCTAAGTTTTATGTCCATAAGACTCATAATATTATTCGATCAATATATCTTTCATTTTGCCATTAATGTAATGATTTTTACCACAACGCATAACAATGGATCATGACATGAACTTTATTAGTAATATTGATAATGATAGGCATAATACTGCGGATATAAATATATGCAGGAGCATCCTTTCAGAAAAAAAGGCCATAAAATTCTTAGCTATGAATATTAGAAGTTTGAACAAAAATTACGATAGTCTAGTAATCTTCTTGCAACATCTCAATGTAGACATTGATGTAATTATACTCACTGAAACTTGGAATGGTAAATTTTACAGGGAGAAGCATATTCCAGGCTATGAATCTTTTCATACCAACTTTAATCATACTCAAAATGATGGCATTGTTTTATTTATCAAAGAAAGCTTCAGCTTCTTATCGGTACAAGAAATAGCTTTCCCTGAAGCAAATTGCTTGCAAATAAACATAGATGAAGCCACAAGTCTACTTGCTATTTATCGAAGCCCATCTATAAATAATATCAACTTCTTCCTAGAAAGACTTAATACACTTTTATGCGCTAATAGAAATTCTCAAAATCTGTATCTATGCGGTGACTTGAATATCTCTATAGCAGGAACTCTGCATCCACAATCTGAGGAATATCTAAACGTCCTAATGCTACATGGTCTCCGACCAGAGATAATTCATCCAACGCGCGAATATAACAATAGCAGCAGTTGCATAGATCACGTCATGGTTCGAACCAAAACCTAATCTCGACCATTGTATACAAAAATTCAATTACAGATCACTATACAATCTTCTTTAAGTTGGCCGCTAAGGGAAGTAATAACGTTGTACATCCAAACAAGCAAATAAAGAAAATAATTAATTATGATAAAATAGTTTACGAATTCAGCCAATATGATTGGAATCAGTTATATCAGATTAGAGATGCTATCGACGCCTATAACTTATTTTTTTCCACCTTAAGTAACATTATACAGAAACATACAACATCGAAAACTGTAATTATAAAACATAAAAATAAAAAAATTTCACCGTGGATTACTGATGGACTCCTCTTTTGTATTCACAGGCGTGATAAAATGCACGCAGCGTTAAGAAAAACACCGGACAATGCAATGCTGAGGCAGAAATACACTCGTTATCGAAATTTATGTAATAAAATTATTAAATTGACTAAGCAGCAATACTTTAAAAAACAAATAACTGACTCAGCCGGGGACCCACGAAAAATCTGGATAAATATAAAAGAAGCGGCGAATTATAAAAATAGAAAGGATGTAAATTTAAATAGTATTAAAATTGTCAATCAAATTATTACAATGAAAGATAATCCTGAAAAGTTACTAAATTGTACAAATAGTCACTTTTGTAATGTTGGCTCCAAATTAGCAGAAAAGTTTCGTGGGATAAATAGCTCTGTAATTACTGACCTAAGTAAATCTGATACGTTACCTGTGTCCATGTACCTAACGCCTACAAATAGAGACGAAGTTAAGAAAGTAATAGGCAGCCTTAAAAATAGGTCAGCGGTGGGGGATGATGGGGTCGGGACATGCGTATTTAAACTAGCTGAAACCTATCTCAGCCAGCCTATTGCTTTTATCATTAATGTGAGTTTTAAAAGCGGAATTTTTCCTGACAAATTAAAAATTGCCAAAGTAATTCCAATACATAAAGGGGGAGATAAGCAGGACCTCAATAACTATCGACCTATCTCCATTTTAAACACGATCTCCAAGATCTTCGAGAAAGTTGCAAAGGCGAGACTCTATAAATTTTTAATTGAAAATAAAACACTCTCAGACAATCAGTTCGGTTTTAGGGAAGGTTTAGGGACAACAGACGCTATAGCAGCCTTAACTGAATTTATAGTCAAAACGGTGGATAAAGGAGACAAGTGTCTAGGAGTTTTCCTTGACCTTGCAAAGGCTTTTGACTCCGTTCCTCATAATATATTATTATGCAAACTGAGCAGTGTAGGAATTAACTATACAAGTCTTAAATGGTTTGATAGTTACCTATCCAACAGGGTACAAAGTGTCACCATCCAGGGCCTCCAGAGTAAAAGCCAGCATCTCACGTATGGTGTGCCACAGGGTAGCGTTTTGGGACCCATTTTATTCCTCGTCTACATAAATGACCTATGTCAGTTACCAGTAGGTAAAATCATCACATATGCCGATGACACTGTTATACTATTCAAGGGTTCAAACTGGGATTACACATTTGAGAAAGCAAACGAGGGCATGGAAATTGTTAAAAATTGGCTAGGAAACTTTATGTTGACGCTTAATGTTGGCAAAACCAAATACATGCCATTTAGTATAACAACCAGAGGTCAACCCACTACTAATAAAACTATTGTAATACACGAGTGCGATAGCGTAGAGTCTTGTAACTGTCAGCCTATACAAAGAGAAATATCTTGGAAATATCTAGGCATCACTCTAGATTGCTTTCTCCGTTGGGATTCTCATATACATAACGTGGCTACGAAGTTGCGAATCCTTGGATATGTTTTCAAAGAACTGAGGAATATTCTGGATTCCAAAACACTAAAAACTGTTTATTATGCTTTATGTGAATCGCTTATTACTTACGGCATAATTGGATGGGGTGGATGTGGTAAAACCCTGCTAGAGACATTGCAAGTTGCGCAGAAATTTATATTAAAAATTATTCTACGTAGACCATATCGCCATCCCTCTAATGAACTTTATAAGGAAGCTAAAGTTCTTGACTGTAGGCAACTTTTTCTAAAAACTTCCCTCTTAAGGCTATTTTTGGACAGTAACTCAAATTTAGGAATAATTCAGAACCGGCGACCAACGAGACAAGTTTTAGAAAATAGCTCAATAATACCCAGAAGGAAAACATCATTTGGACAAAGACATTACTCTTTCATTGCGCCGAGATTTTACAATCTGATCAATATGGAAATAAAAATGAACTTGACATTCAGGGAATTCAAAAATAAACTAAAGAAATGGTTATCGAATCATGACAGACTAACCATACATCAAATGTTAGAAATAATAGTATAATAAAACTTAGGTGCACAAATTATTAACATATTTTTAAACATATATGTTAAGTATATTTTAACATTGAACTAACTACCAAAAATTATTTGACTTTGACAATGAAGTATACTTTTTAGACTAGGTAATTTTATATTAATAAATATTAATGACCGTTTCTTCCTTTTCTCACATATAACTTTGTTTATTTTATTTAATCGAATTTTATATGATATTTATTTCAGATTAAATAATGGAATTGCATTTTATTTATTATATTATCTTTTAATATTTTTTTATTATTATTATTTTTTATTTTATTCTGAAGACCACATTTTAGGGCAATTTAGTGTCATTAGCTTTTTACTAAAACTTGTATATTTGTAAGCAACCAAGCAATCAAGCAATCTTGATTGTAATATTGGAGTCCTGTCCACCCTAGAACGGGCTAGTCCCAGTTGGGTGACAGAAACAAATAAGCAAAAGGTTAAGGGTTTGCCATTCGGTTCCTGTTATTTTTATAAGCTAATCAATGTTTCATAGTAATTAATTCTTAAATAAATAAATAAATAAATAAATTATGCATATAATCATAATGTATCGTATCGTATTTATTATTTTTTGCATTATTACTATAATTGTATTATAATATAAATATGTTTATACCATAATAGCATTTACTATGTTTTATAATTGTATTTAGGTAAATTTATATTTAACACACTTAACATACATCATATAAATACGATTAGGTATAGACATTGTAATATTTATTTAGATTATTATATTATAATATATTACTAAATTATAATTATGTTAATTTACTATTTCTAAAAATAAAACGTTTGTTAGTTAATTAGTTGTTTTATAATTTAAATTGCTAATTTTAATTATTTACTCTGACCCAACTAGATACAGGACAGTACGTGGGCACGGAGCATTTGCTACATTTGCGTGATCAATTTTTCCGAGTTACTTTATAACATTGGTAATAATGTGGCTATATGTATCAAAATATATATGAATACAGCACTAAATAATAATTAAGAGCCTTATTACAAAATAGCGTAGGTATTCTTTTAAAATGAGTTGAAAAAATGAACGCATTTTTTTTTGGATGTAACTATAAAAGATAGGATAAATAAATAAATAAATAAATAAATAACTATTCAACCCTGGGAGAAAACCGCGGCACTGAGCGCTCTTCTCTTGCGCAAGCAAATATACACAATTTCTAATTGTTTTTTGCAGTGTTTTCTCCTTTCTAATGACAATAATTTATATTATGTCGTATTGCTAAAAGAGTGAACTTTAATATAGTATAAGTATTATATAAGAATCTTATTTTATTTCTGAGAAAATTAGAATGATACAGGAAGATTTTTTTTTAATTTTGTGTAATTGTAAGTAATGTATACCTTGGATATGTGGTCAAAAAACGAAAAAATAAAGCCGTAGTGTACATCAAGAATACATGACGGACATAAAAAAAAATAGTATACGGTTTTCGTTGTAGTGATATTACTGTATTAAGGAGCTCAAAGTTTGCCTTCCGAGCGTTTTACGAATAACGACTTTCGGAAAATGGGCTGAATAAGTAAATAATATTCGTTATATCTAAAATTAAAGGCCGCTATGGTCAACATAAAGAAATGGTCCAGGTAATTCAGTAATTAAAGTTTGTAGAAATCTCTTCATTTCTTGGAATTAGAACGCCAAAAATCCACTTTTCTTGCCGTTCTGGAAAAAATATGTGATAGGGCTCTTAAAAAAAGGATGATAAACGCGCATGCGCGAATAGACAGGGATAGAGGTGCCCATATGCAGCTATCTCTTTCTATTCCGTTATCGCATTCACTCACAGTCCAACTTAGTACGCTCGCGGTCAATTCTAGTAAGGCTATGATTCCGAATTTGTTGCTGGCCAGTGTAATTCAGCACTTATTTTACACGTCTGCTTTATGAAATACGCCTGTTTTTGTTCCTTCTTTCTCCATTGACGCCAGACGTTCGCACCAACTTTTACGCTGGGCCAAAGTTCAGGGGGAGAAAAATGGACAAAAAGGCATTCCCTTGCCTAATTTTTCAAATTTCGCTCGCTGAACAGGAACAGGCGGGCAGGGAAACTGAGAAAACCAATCAATTCGCATTGGCGAGCCCGATAAAACATTCCAGAACGTTGAAATGACTTTTCTCTGTCGTGCCTTTTAAACTACAAGTGACAACTGGGCTATTCCAGAAAAAAGTTTTGTACATTAACTCTACTTAACGCTACTAGAAGCTTTCACAATGCAGAGCCATCTGGCGACCGGCGAACGGTTTTGAGATCAACATACACCTTTTTTTTTTTCTTTAATTTCTATACTTTTATTTTATTTTTATTTTATTTTATTTATTTAGGTAAGTAACAGCATGAACTTTTTTTAAATTTCTATACTTTTATTTTATTTTATTTATTTAGGTAAGTAACAGCATGAACTTATAATTAGGTACACAATTCTTAAAAAAAACATGTTCTTATGCCGATTATAGCTAGCCGTTCGAAATTATTTGAAAAATATTTTACAAACTAAATTATGAAACAAAAAATATAATGTATCCGTAAATATTTATTGGTTTAGAGGAAACGGATGGAAACGGAACACGCGGCAAGGACTCATCCCCACCAACCAAATAATGTCAAATGACCGCAAAAGTTGTAGAATTAACCACAAACATATAAATTATACTTATGCAACATAAATTCAAAATAAGTAAATGGGAATAAATATATAAGTTATATTATATTTATACATACATATTACAAATCACCATTACAAATCAGTAATTACTGGCACTGCCCCCGATAATAAGAAGGAAAATTATCCTAACATAAATATATTTAAAGCAAACCTTAATAGATGGCTACTTAAAAAGGGATATGTAAAATCTGATCAACTTCTTTGCAACGCACGACAATTTATTTAGTATCACTTATCTATTTTTCTTAATTAAATTTTATTAAATTACAACTATAAATGTATATATTTATTACATAGCTATATATTTTATAAAATTGGTATATTTATGTGTATATACAGGTGGTGGGTCCAAATAATTTATTTTAAAAAAAAAACACTTCATTTCTTAAGATTGCATAAAAATATGCACATCTAGAGACGGGCCAAATTATCGCCTAGTTAGATGTGCTATTGGCAGTAAAGGTCATGTAGGATGTGTTAAACCTCCCTATATTAATTATGAAATAATTTATATAATTATTATAAGATTACATGACCAATGAATGAACTGTATACCTAATCCTAAGTACCTACATAAATAAAAAATAAAAAAGATAAAAAATGTTTTGTGTAAAAATTATTTAAATGCTTGCTGTCTCATAAAGAAAAACTATAGACACATTCTGTTAATGCAATAAATTGGGTTTGCGTTTCAACTATAATGTGTGATTTATAATTTTTCTATATCCTAATTATTTATTGAATTATTAACAATTTTCCTTTTCATCTTAGTAAAAAAAATTTAGGAAAATACTTGATATTAGGTTGAAAAGTCGTAAATAGCCATTTACGTCTTTTCAACTAAGCATAGTCAATGAACTGCTTTTATTTTTAGTGTTCATGAGTTCTTACTAGATTTTTCCTTAAGTTGAAAGGTCGCAACTGGCTACTTGCGCCTTTTTAATGTAGTATTGGTTATACTTGCAATATTACTATTCTTAATTAAGCATCCAAACATCTAAAGGAATTACTAAATATAAATTTGACACATGCGCTTAAACTACTTAGTGAATTAATAGATTGCAAAGACGCAAGTGATCACTAACGTCTTACCTACTTAGTACAGAAGAAAATGCGTCTTTTCAATTTCTGAACTGATGGAAATTTTCCAAAAGAAAAGAACACATATACGCAAATAAGCCTTTTCATTCTAGTTTACATTCAATGCGTCCTTTTGCTCAGTATTCGTAGAAAAATACATGTACTTGCGTCCTTTGACGTCACTGTAACTTCGTGTACAGTCGAGCTAGAAAAATATAAAAAATATGAGCAGATGCGTCTTTTTTTGCTGATCACGGCAATATTATATAACTCTATTTCGGAAAAAATGTTAGATGCGCCCTTTTTACTATCGGGGGGAGTTGTCGTTGCAGCTTCAAGGGCGGTTCGTGCCGATTTGAAGCTAATTTTGTTTCTACTATAAATGTCAAGCCCTGTGCCTATATAAGTATGTAGGTGAACTTCTAATAGCCAATATTCATGACACGTTCTGGCTTTTTCCAAACTACTGACCTGATAAGGGGCCGTCCACATATTACGTAATCACCGAGGGGGGGGTTTAGAGCTGAGCCTTACGCTTGATTACGTGGGGGGGGGGGGAGGTACCTGTCCTGATTACGTAATCAACTTTGGTCACTGCATCTAGCTATGGGCCCTTGCTGAGAACTAATGGGCCCTTGCTGAGTTGGCAATGAAGACCCATTCTGTTCAGGATTGGTCACACTCACGGGTCAACACTCATCCGGCGGCCTCCACGCATGAAGTGCGAGCCCGGGCAGGACTCTGGCCATAGGGCTAGTTTCCCCTAGGAGTCAACCTTCTGCCGCTCCTGGACGGTCTGCGCACCGTGCGGCGTAAGCCAATCGATTGTGCACTCTGACTAACAAGTCGGGGGAGTCTGGAAGCAGTACTGTTTCCTATAGAGCGGGGGTGGTTGCGGTCTTTACGGCGACTGCTCTTGAAACGACCATCGGCTACCAGATCCTGGGTGAACATCCGGGCAAGGAATGCCGTGGTCCGCGATAGATTCGGTTTACACCGTTTCATCGCTTCGTAAGGGAGAGGACCGCACAAGCGACCTCGAACTCTAAATCAATCGAGAGACTGGAGTAATCTGGTCGCAATTGGAAGTAAGGGCGTGAGTGTAAGCCCGCTGGGTAATACACCTGGCTATCTTACGGTTAAGGCGTTGGCCTCTTACGGGCATGTGGCCGAGCTTGACGGTGAACTGTTTTGTCCAAGTCTTCTGCGCTCACATCAGGGAGATTGAACGACTAATCGTTAAAACTTCCTGCGGTGACGGGTTCGGCCGTTGTAGTTAACAACTCTAGTTGCCGCGACGAAGATAACTATTCGCACGATGTGCGTAGATAGTCCACGCGCTCGTCTGTGATTGAGTCGCCCGGGCCTGTTCCTGCGCGCGCTGGCCTGTTCCTGTGGCCGCTCTGCGTGGCGGCGGCACGGCTGCAACTCTGGACTAGCGCGCCGCTGCACGCTCTAACTCCCTAAGGGCAAAGATTAACGCGGTCGTGTGACGCATCAACTATGGCGGATTTACAAATGGAGTTTCTCAATACATACGCCAAAGCGTTTTCACTCCTCTCGGCACCGGAGGCACAACGGCGGGCCGACGAGGAGTGGGGGCAGTTTAAAAAGAAATACAAAAAGTACACGAAGGATCCGGAGTTATGCCTCATTGTGGAAGAGTCTTCAAACATCTAATGTTTCGAAAAATAGTATAGAGTTAAGCGCGTTGCGTCATTTAGCGGTAGGTAAAATACCGCGAATATTGTTTATTCGCGCCATTTTACCTATTGCTAGAAGGTGCAGCGCGCTTAACGCTTATCAAACGTTGTTTTATCAGTCAGATTTTCCAAACTTACCAAAAAATAAAAAACACATTTTTTTTGTTTTATTTTTCTAATTAAAACTTGAATATTTGCTCGTATTTACTCACCCACTTTTAGGACGTCACTTATTAAAAACTCAGCCTGTGTTTAATAAATCAAAATTAATCTAACATAAAGTATTCATATGTTTCCTATTAAACTGACATAATATGCTCTATATTAGAGCTAAAAGAAAAGATATAAAAATAGACATAATTAAAAATAAAAGCATTTTTTTGAAAGTTTTTCAAATTCACAATCAACACAGGACTTTTACTTATCTGTTAATTATCATTTTACGATTATATTATATATCCTTGAATATACTCTTATTTTTGTACATGGTTTTATTTATACGGCCCAGTTTTGTTTCGGATTCTGCCGATGCTTTTTAGCACTGTTTCTCACTTAAGAGCCCGTTCACATATTTTTTCCAGAAAGGCAAGAAAAGTGGATTTTTGGCGTTCTAATTCCAAGAAATAAAGAGATTTCTACAAACTTTAATTACTGAATTACCTGGACCATTTCTTGATGTTGACCATAGCGGCCTTTAATTTTAGATGTAACGAATATTATTTACTTATTCAGCCCATTTTCCGAAAGTCGTTATTCGTAAAACGCTCGGAAGGCAAACTTTGAGCTCCTTAATACAGTAATATCACTACAACGAAAACCGTATACTATTTTTTTTTATGTCCGTCATGTATTCTTGATGTACACTACGGCTTTATTTTTTCGTTTTTTGACCACATATCCAAGGTATACATTACTTACAATTACACAAAATTAAAAAAAATCTTCCTGTATCATTCTAATTTTCTCAGAAATAAAATAAGATTCTTATATAATACTTATACTATATTAAAGTTCACTCTTTTAGCAATACGACATAATATAAATTATTGTCATTAGAAAGGAGAAAACACTGCAAAAAACAATTAGAAATTGTGTATATATTTGCCTGCGCAAGAGAAGAGCGCTCAGTGCCGCGGTTTTTCTCCCAGGGTTGAATAGTTATTTATTTATTTATTTATTTATTTATCCTATCTTTTATAGTTACATCCAAAAAAAAATGCGTTCATTTTTTCAACTCATTTTAAAAGAATACCTACGCTATTTTATAATACGGCTCTTAAGTGGAAACCGCGGCAGACGGACGTGATGTCTGTCACTCAGCGATATTAGGAAAGACGCAGAAGAAAGTGCCAAGTGGGAAGTTTGGTAAAAAGTTAAAACTTTTGAAGCGCGACGTTCCCGTAGAAATTGTAAAGTTCTCGAACTCGATAGCGGGGTCGCACCTAAAAAACTTAGTGGAAATACTCTATCTACAAAGAAAAAATAAGTACTGATAGAAAGTTGGGGAGGTAATGGGCCTTGTTGCGGTTTGGCCACTAAGACCTATGTGTTCAGGGTCGGTCAAACTTACGGGTCAACACCCATTCGGCGACCTCCGCGCAGAATTGCGAGCCCGGGTAGGACCCCAGCAGTTTCCCCTATGAGTCAACCTTCGAGACGGTATGCACGGCTTCAACCAATCGATTGTGCATTCTGACCGACAGCCGGGGGAGTCTGGAAACAGTACTGAATAGAGCGGGGGTAGTTATTCACCTTACGGCAACTGCTCTTGAAATGACCAATCAGCTACCCGATACCGGGTGAAAAGGCACGCGAAGGATTCCGTGGTCCGCGATAGATTCGGTAGATACCATATCACCGCTACGCAAGGGAGAGGACTTCCGAAGCGACCTCAATCCTGCAACCAGTAAGGAGGTAGGAGATATCCTGATGGTTAATTCCAGACAGAGATATCCTTCCAAACTGGCAGTCAGGGGCGAGGCTGCCCGCTGAGTACCTTTCGCGGTGCCTCTCACGGGCGGAGTGGCGTAACTATTGGACTGTTTTCGTCCCAAGTCTTCTACGCTCACCTCACGGAGACAGGACGATATAATATCGTTGAAAGTTCCTGACGTGACGGGTTCGCCCGTTGTAGTTGACAGCTTGAGAATAGGTGACGACACTTGGAGGTGTCGACTACAACGGGCGAACCCGTCACCGCAGGAAGTTTTAACGACAATGATCGTTCTGTCTCCCGTGGAGTGAGCGTAGAGAGCATGGGTACAATACAAATCTACCGTCAAGCTAAACCACGAACCCGCCAGAGTCCCAACGCCTTACGGCGAGGCACTAGGAAATAACCGAGCGGGCCACCTCGCTCTCTGGCTACCAGTCTTGACAGGATTTCAGTTTTGCAGTTTAGGTGAGAACAGGTCGACATCTACCTCGCGTTTTAGGAAACGTACATTTCTAAACCACTCTAGCAATAGTCCGGTTACACAGACTCTGCACAACCCCCCAGAGCCACCCGAAATTTACCTATTCGAGGAGGCTGCTGGATAAAAGTTGATACATTAGTTAGGCCGACCAACAAACTGGCTACATATTATTATAAGGCCCAAGCTGCATAGCCCTATTCGCCTTCAGATAGCACTAACACGCGAGAAACCCCCACAAAAAAGTAGAGCAGTAGCTAAGTTTAGTTTAGCTAAGTTTATCGATGGGTTGATATTTACAAACGGCGACTGAACGAGCAGCTTGCTGAAGCCAATATTATTATTAATAATTATTATTTTAATACTTTATTTAAGAGAAAATAGGATAAAATGTATGTCTCAAAAACTATCCAACAAGAATAATGCCCGTACAACGGTAGATTTTTTCTTTTACAATAAAATGCGCACGTAATTTTATACTGAAAATAAAATCTATGATAATATTGTACATGTAGGTACACGTATATCTATATATATAAAACAAAGTCGAGTTTGTTCGAACACTTATAACTCGAGAACGGCTGAACCGATTTTCATGGTTTTTGATTTGTTGTATTTGTCTCCGTCCCGAATAGCAGAATAACTATTAAAATAGAAAATTAGAAAATTGACGAAAAATTAAAATAAAAGAAAATCCATTTCCCATACAAAATGTAAATCCGTGTTTTTCTCATTGCCAGTTGTACGTGGCATGTTCACGTGTCGGCAAATCATCCGCTTTATTTGGTCTTGCGCCTGATAAAAAATAAAAAAAAATGTCGACATCACGAGATGCTTTAATGAAGATAATTAAACCGAGTGCATACCATGCTGCACAATATGTAAATAGTTTAATTCAACCATATCTTGCTGACACACGATTGATATACCTAAATTTTGTAATTTTATATTTCTTTTTGTGTTATTATCTTTATAAAGCAGTGAACTTAATATTTATTTTGTATTCATCGTGTTACTTTCATAAAATCATAAATTAAGTTCAGCTAATCTGTAATATATTCATGATCTGTAATATATAGCTGACTCACAGTTCGCCGGGTCAGCTAGTATACTATATATTATACGTATATAAAAAGGCACACTATGTAATAAACCATAATAGGTATCACTCATAATAACCATAACAGGTACCACTCCAGAATACTGTGTTCTAGTGGAGTTGATAAAACCCAACAAATCTGTACTATCTTTGCTTCGTAAACTGATAAAATCCAACAAATCTGTACTATCTTTGCTTCGTAAACTGATAAAATCCAACAAATCTGTACTTTCTTGTGCTTTAGGGAAAATAAATCTGCTGAATCGTACAAGGACAGATTAGCTCTCTTTAAACTCGATAGTCTTGAAGATAGGCGTACAACCTGCGATATGATGTTTCTCTACAATGTAATGAACAATATTTTTGACAGTGCGTATCTGGTCGAAAAGGTATCCATTCTGGCTCCTCCTCGCATTACTCGGAATCCGCACCAGTTTTATGTAAAGAGACATAACTCTAATTATACGAAGCATTCCCTAATAAACAGAGCTATGACAACGTATAACGATAGGTTCGGGTACATTGATATTTTTCATCAGGTAAAAGTCACTTTAAGGAAACTATTAAAAAGTTTTATCAGTCCTTTGTCCCCCCTATTTCATCGAATGACTATTAATCCCTTAAACGGTTTACATGAATAGTTTTTTGTAATATTTTTAAAATTACAGTTTTGGTACAAAATAATTAATAATGTTTATAATCTCAACGTAAAATTTCATTGTTGTCTATCAATAAATCACTGCTAAAGAAATGTAAGTATAAATAAGGTACAATAACGGAGATATGTACGGTACAGATAGTATTAACGGTAAATATTGTTAACATATAATTAGTCATAGTTTTGTTATATTTTGTATTTGTTATATATAATCGCTGTTTGTTAAACGAATAAAATAAAATTAAAAAAAACTAAAACAAAACAATGATTAATTCTATATGATTGATTCCACACTTAATTTATTTTACATTGTAATCTTTAATTACCTAGGGATTTCT
The DNA here is from genome assembly GCA_944548615.1 of Micropterix aruncella. Classification (NCBI taxonomy): domain Eukaryota; kingdom Metazoa; phylum Arthropoda; class Insecta; order Lepidoptera; family Micropterigidae; genus Micropterix; species Micropterix aruncella. The sequence continues at coordinate 568,128 of OX155975.1, read as the reverse complement.
CTAATTTAAAAAAAAATAAAAAGTAAGGATCCGGCGCCACTCGTGATGCTACAAGAGTAAGTAAGTCAGTAAGATAACCAAACTAAGTCTCGACCGAGAACTGCGCTCTCTGAACTTTCTGACTTAGGCCACTTTGCGCGCTGCACCGCGATCCGATCTCATGTATCACCTGACTCTCACCTCGACTTTCTCGGTTATTACCTAAATTCGGCGCGATACGCGCACGTGCACGCACACTTCCATTTGGAAGATCGTAAATAAGTACGCCAACTTTTTCCAGCGCCGCGGTCGTCACAGATTACAGAAAGCGACGCATTCTAAACACCAGACGCGTCAAACGTTTGAAATCAGGATGTACTGGTATTAGAAGAATCAAACGGCCTACCAACCGTTGAGGAGGTTAAGTATTATGAACGCGCTAAAAAGAGATGAAGACGGATATATTTACTTTGACCCCCCCCCCCCCCCACCACCGAGACGATTTAGACCATTTCCAGACTGAAGTCTGTTGTGCGTGTGTGTGTATACAACCATGAGAAGATAGTACAAATAGAGTTGTCAATTACAACGGGCGAACCCGCCACCTCAGGAAGTTTTAACGCTTCATCGTTCTATCTCCTCCCTCCCGGAGCCCGTCTCTGGAATGCTTTACCCTCGCGTATAAGGATAGCACCTAGTTTGTATTGCTTCAAACGCAGGCTCAAAGAACACTTGAACCCACGCTCATAAACTTTTCCTTATTTTTCCCTATTTTTTCCTCCCTATTGCGTCCCTTGCGTCATTATAGGTTTATTGTTTGTTTTTTTTTCTTAAATTTATTGTTTTGTTTCCCTGCTGAATTTAAATGATTAAAATTTAATTTATTAGTTTATTTTTACCGCATAACATGTTATTCCACTAGGTTAAGGTTAGCTGTAAGATATTGCTTTTATGCAATAAGCTCGCCGTTTTGTTAAAGCAAATAAAGCGTTTAATTATTATTATTATTATTATTATTATTATCTCCCGTGAAGCGAGCGCAGAAGACTTAAACAAAACAGTCCACCGTCAAGCTCCGCCATATGCCCGTAAGAGGCCAACGCCTTATCCGCGAGATAACCAGGTATGTTACCCAGCGGGCTTACACTCACGCCCTTACTTCTAATTGCGACCAGATTACTCCGGTTTCTCGATTGGTTACAAGTTCGAGGTCGCTTGCGCAGTCCTCTCCCTTACGAAGCGGTGAAACGGTGTAGACCGAATCCTAGGATCAAGTAGCCAATGGTCGTTTCAAGAGCAGCCGCCGTAAGGTCCGCAAACACCCCCGCTCTATTTAGGAAACAGTACTGCTTCCAGACTCCCCCGACTGTTAGTCAGAGTGCACAATCGATTGGCTCACGCCGCACGGAGGGCAGACCGTCCAGGAGCGCCGGAAGGTTGACTCCTAGGGAAAATTAGCCCTAAGGCCAGAGTCCTGCCCGGGCTCGCACTTCATGCGTGGAGGCCGCCGGATGGGTGTTGACCCGTGAGTGTGACCGACCCTGAGCAAATGGGTCCTCGTGGCCAACTTAGCAAGGGCCCATTAGCTCCAGAGAGGATAGTACAGTGTATAGTGTGTGTGTGTATATATCCATCCGATTAAACTGAAATTTGGCATGCAGGCAGCATTTGGTCATTGCGATAGTTGTAAAAAATTTAATCCGTAGAGCACTTATAACAGCACCTCACTCGCCGGTCGGCAGGCAACGACTGGCATGCCTACTGGGACGCGGAGATAAAAATCAAGAATGCATAATGCATAATATTTTTACTTTCCCGGTAGAGGGAATGGTTTATGAGCGTACTTCCGCGTGTCCGTGTGTGTGTGTGTGTGTGTATTCCTCCACGATAGCGCCCAAACGCTTCATCCGATTGAGCTGCAGTTTCGCATGGAGGCATTAATTGATTACGGCAAGAGTTCAAAAGTTTTTTTGGTTGAAATCGGTCCACCAGAGGGCGCGCTAGTCATACTTCAATCTCGAAATATTAGACGAAATATTAGACTTAGAGATTTGAAATTCGGTATACACGTCGTACGTCGTTGGGCCGAAACACCATTTATTTATTTATTTATTTAAGAATTAATTACTATAAAACATTGATTAGCTTACAAAAATAACAGGAACCGAATGGCAAAACCTTAACCTTTTGCTTATTTGTTTCTGTCACCCAACTGGGACTAGCCCGTTCTAGGGTGGACAGGACTCCAATATTACAATCAAGTTTGCTTGATTGCTTGGTTGCCTACAAATATACAAGTTTTAGTAAAAAGCTAATGACACTAAATTGCCCTAAAATGTGGTCTTCAGAATAAATTAAAAAATAATAATAATAAAAAAATATTAAAAATATATAATAAATAAAATGCAATTCCATTATTAAATCGGCAATAAATATAATATAAAATTCGATTAAATAATATAAATAAAGTTATATGTGAGAAAAGAAAGAAACAGTCATTAATATTTAATATTATGTTTTAAGTAATATAAGATTTAATATAAAAATACCATTGTAACACAATTTTGGTTGGAATATCTCTTATACAAGCAACACAAATAATTTTTAAATTCCGCCTTAGAAAACAGCCCTGGTAATACTTCGGAAATACTACATTTGCGATCATATCCGAATCACGACACAATCATTTTCAGAAAAAAGGGGGGGGTCGAAAGGGGGAGTGGCTTGTCTGCTTGCCGGGAAAGTCTTGGGGTGATACAACCGTTTGTATTTTTAATTTTTGTACATATTCAAATATTTTTGTTTGGTACTTTAGGTGCAGCGGACAGGAGCGTATCTAGACTTTAGTGGGGGGTGGGGGGGGGGGGGGTGACATTCATTAAAACAACGCGCGCGGCACGCACCAAACATGAATTTGGCCGTACAATGAAACGAAAATACGCCAGATTTCCGGGGGTTAAACCGACTATCCCCCCTCTCCCCCTCTGTCTGACATACATAAGTCGCGGGGAGGGGGGGGGGGCTTTCCCTCCCTGTACCCCCCTCCCCGGATATGTCCTTGGCAGCGGAAGCCGTCTATGGAGTTTAGGGCGTCCTACTCCATCGCTGCTAGATTGACTACATTTATGCAGAATCGATTGCTATGAATGCAATCAATAGCAAATGAATGCACAATCGATTGCTAGGGGAAAGTGGCCCGCAGGCCAAAGTCCTACCTTGGCTCGTACCTCTACGTGGAGGCCGCCGGATGGGTGTTGACCCGTGAGTAAGACCGACCCTGAAGACATTGGACTTTGTCGCCAAACTGCAATATGCCGGGCCCATTAGCTCCCAGTATATTAGATACCTAAAGATTTTGTAATTTTTGTTTTTTTTTTAAGCTATTGCATAGCTTTTATCGCGGGCCTAGGCCAGCGCGGCAACCGAATGAAGAAATTTCTTAACGAAAATTAATGATTTTAAACTGATAATTACGTCTAAACGAGTACCTACTGCTTACGATTCGAAAAAAATATATGTTAAACAGAACATTTTCCTAATATTCTTAGCTTTGAATATTTTAGATTTTGTTTATATTACATAGTGTAATTAATTTGTGAAATTAGGTCTAACTGAACACAAAAACGACTACTACGCAAATACTATCTGGCGTATTATTATGAAACCTGCACCATTTTAAAGATAATTTAATTATTCGAATATAATACAATAAATAAATACAAACGGAGCTGCCATGGAATTCACCGACCGGAGTCGGGCCCATCATAATACTATTTTTTACACTTCTGGGGGGTGAGCAGTGGATTCCGGACTTACGAACCGGCTGTGGTAGGATTAGGACAGCTGTCTTGCCACATGTGAGCGTTCACCTTGCCACCCATTCACTCCCCCTTCGAAGCCATAGAATTTGAGATGCGCAAATCGCAGTTTTAGATAATTTTTCTAAGAAAGAGTTGATTATTTTTCTGGAAAGGCCAAGATCTTTAAAGAGGTGAAATAGAGATTTAGCTGGCAGGCCACGAGCGCCAACTTCCACCGCGTGAAGGTGAACAGTGAAGCCGTTCCGGGTTACGGCATTTGCAAGATCATGGTATTTATTTAATTTGTACTCGTGGTCTTTTGAGATATTTGATTCCCATGGAACAGTTAATTCTACAATAAGAGCCACCTTCCGAGATAGAGAGTAAAGAGTTATATCTGGACGGAGGGCTGTGCATCCGAGACTTTCAGGGAATTTATACTGCTTAGAGACCGAATCAACCTCCAGAATCCAATCTGTAGCTTTCTCGATTATTGAGAAAGGTTTTGTAGTTAAATGTTTTTTGCCTTTAGAGCCATCCCGCACAAACTGTATTGGGGGTTTGGAGGATACTGTCAAACCCTTGTTGGCACGAGCCACTGAGAGACTAATTACCTCGCGAATAACAGCGAGAACTTTGTCATGGCGGTAAGTGTACCGTCCTTGATCTAAGGCCACCTTGCAGCCAGCTAGAATATAATACGTTTATATAATACGAATTTTTCGAATAATCCGTTTTTTTTTTGCTTTATCGAATAAAAAATTCGTGCGCGGCGCTCTATCGGAAGACGTTTAAATTATTCCGAATCATTTGCTTTCGCAGCTGCAAATGATTCGGAATAATTTCAATGTTTTCCGATAGAGCGCAGTTATCTGATATCAGAAAAAATAAAATAAATAAAAGAAATAAATAATTATAATTGCATAAGTTGTTAAAAATGCTATGCAATAGCTTTACCTCGGCAGTCCCCGAGTGCCACACGTATTTTTTTTTTTAATAGCCTGCGACCCCCCTGGGGGTCTCTTCGCGACCCACCGGGGGGTCTCTTCGCGACCCACCGGGGGGTCGTGACATACCGGGTGAAAACCACTGCGCTTTACTACATGCTAGATAAATATCACGATCCCAAAATCTTGATACATATCGAGCGTGTAGCATTCACCTAATCTGTGACATCGCCGCGTCGTCTACCTCACTTTTTTCAGCAAAACGACGGAGTTCTCAGTTTAACGACCGACAGATGCCAGGTGCGCCAGCTGAGATATTGACGAAAATTTCCCCCCGGAGTAAAAGTGAATGAAAGAAAATGTCGCAAAAATAGGGTACCTGTCTTGCCCTTCTACGTGTCTAACGGTTCCGTGCAGCTTGGGACTGATGACCTTTTCTTCAATTAGGTTCGGCTTAACTCACGGTTCAACTCATATCCGGTAGCCTCGTCGATAAGGATGAACCTGGAAAGGACTCTGTGAAACCTGAGTCGTGGACAGGTGGGTTCGAATCCAATCTGGGGAACACCACTGGCGAATAACGGGGGGAGGAGGAGGGGGGGGGGGGGTATGGAAACGTACATTGCTTAAGCATCTACGAGGTTTTCTCAAAAGTTTCCTTGTTGGCATGTACAAGGTCTCTCATACATATAGACTATAGAGCCAGGCACATATCCAGACTTCTCATATCCACATATCCAGTTTCGGGAGGGGGGGGGGGGGACATTCATTGAAACAACGCGCCCTGCACGCACCAAACTTAAATTTTCCCGTACAATGAAACGAAAATATGCCGAATTTTGGGGGGCGGGTTAAATTTAAAATCCCCCCCCCCCCCTCCCGGATACGTGCTGTCTGACAAGGTACATAAGTCGCGGATTCTTCCTGATCTCATTATTTTCTCGACTTTATTTCTTACTTTGTTTGTTTCTACTCTTTGTTGTGAAATTTCACAATGGGCTTATTGTCATATGACAATTTCATACAACCAACCTACTATGACGTGTTTATATGTATGTGTGCGTGTAACATGTATGTAAGTGTGTGTCTTGTTATTGCATTCGATCAACAGAATTGAAAATGCAATTCCGTTAATTTGATCCCGACGGAAAATGGTGACCCAGCCGGGAATCGAACCCAGGACCTTACAATAAAAAAACCGGGGGGGGTGCATCCCCTCCCCCCGCCCGATACGTCCTTGTTAATAGAGCCACGATTTCTAATCTATGAAAATTATTTAAATGTATGGATACATAAAAACAGACTTACACCAAAAGAGACTATACGCAATATAGCACTTCCCAGCCAATTGTATGCCTTCTTCAGCTACGAGTAACTTCATATACCTACATACCTGTAACAAACCAGAAAAACAATGATTATGTAAAGAAAACACATTTTCTACCACGAAAAATAACAGAAGGAAACAGATGTTTTTTTTTTTGTTACAATTTAGTAACGGAGATTTTTTTCAGAAACATTAATAATTCATAAAGACAATATTTTCCCCATATGTAACTAAATCAAGATGGCAGATACACATCTTGAGAGAAGCAGCTTTAATAAAGGCTAACGGATAGACTTAGGAATTACGAAAGATTGAACACCGAGGAAAATGCTCTAACAAGTTTTTTTTAAAAGACGTTTATATTAAAAATACTGTATTTATATTTTTTCTACGTTTAGAAATATCTATAAAGAACATCGATACTATAAAGTACCTCGAAAATGTGGCAAATGAGCAGCGCCCACCGAACTGAGAGTGTAATGGATCGCAGGACGCTAACCATAGTGTATTTTGCATTATGTGAAACCCTATTAACTATGGTATAATTGGGTGGGGTGGGTGCTGCAATACCCTCCTGACGCCACTTCTAACAGCGCAAAAATGTATTTTTAAAATCATGCATCGCAAACCATATCAATATTCTTCTAATAAACCCTTTAAAGAGGCTCAAGTTTTGGATGCTAGGTTATTATTTATTAAAACTGCACTACGCTGGGTTTTCGTGGCCAAACAAAATAAATCTTTTATTATTCAACTCCTGAGTGATAATCTGAATGTACCTAGGATGAAGACGACTTTCGGACAGCGACACTACTCTTTCATAGCTACAAGACTTTATAATAAATTAAGCAGTGACATTAAAAACCAGCCCCATTTGTCATTTGTTTAAAAGCAAAATAAATAAATGGCTGTTGCAAGAAGAGCGTTTATCTATTCCATGCCATGATCGATGTAGTAGAATAAGTTGAAGTTTACTTAACATATATTGTGTTTATATGTATGTATGTGTGTATATGTGTATTCTAATGTATTTAGTATTTTTATTTCTTATATAGGTAATATTGTATTTTTTTATTAAAATTTTATTATATATATATTTTTTAATTATTACTATTATTATTTTGTTTGGTTGGTTTATCGACCCTCGCTTTAATTGTAAAAATATAAATTGCTTGCCCTGGAACGAGTATATCCCAGTTGGGCAGCACTAGCCCAACTGGGATAGAAAAAAAAAAAGTGGGTAGTTTACGAAATAGACGTGATTTATTTTGGCTCTTCCGATTTTAACAATTTTCAAATATATTAAGTGATTAATTATTCATAACATTACGTAAGTCTATGCAGAAACAACTGTTTTTCGTAAACATTACGTCAAAATCGGATTATGCTATGCAAGTAGCCCGTTTTTAAAAAAAAACAAATCCTGCCGACTGACAGCTAACCTATCAACAAAATGTCTTCGTCGTCTGAAATCGATGCCTTAAGACACGAATTCCGCCATGGTCTCGCCGAATTTCGGAAGCAACTTGATGCCTCTCCACCAAGCTCTGAATCCCTATCTAAACTCACACAGGACTTCAATAGATTTGAGCATTTTATGTTAGGGATGCTGGATCGCTTACAAAAACAGATGACCGTTATCGAACTTCGTGTGGACGAAATGGATGCGAGATCGCGCTCCAAACAACTTCTTTTCCACGGTATCGCGGAATCCTCGGAGGATGATACGGCGGCAGCGCTGAAAATCATCCAGGACAAGCTTTCCCTAAGTGAAGTCACGGGCGCTGATATCGGTTCATCCCATCGTATCGGGGTACGCAAGGACGACAACGCAAAACCTAGGCCCATTATTGTTCACTTCACAACGAGGCAGAGCCGCTCTAGAGTGTGGTCCGCGAAGAAACTGTTGAAAGGTACTAAAATCCTGATCACCGAATCTCTTACACCTTATCGACAGAAGATCTTCGCGAAGGCTCGGTTGCATTTCGACGCGGGCAAGGTCTGGTCAAACGGGGGTAAAATCTTCCTTCTTTTCCCCGACGATTCAAGACGCTCCATTATATCCGAAGATCAACTCGACGCGGCAATCGCCCATTCCAAGTCACTCAGGGAAGCCTCGGAGCGGAATCCGGAGAAAACCATACGAAGAACTAGGCAAAGCAAAAAGTGATTGAAGCGAACTGATATCCTTTTCGTAATTAAGAGACTTTGTTTACGTTTTACCAATTTGACAACTGACAGCCTGAAACTAGCCATAAACTTCTTTGTTTAGCTCGGACAAAATGACCATAGACAGAATCTAAAATAGCAATGTACGCGCTACCTGTAAGGGATATTTTCATAGAGTTGTGCAACAATGAGTATGCGTAACTGCTCCCTAAACTGTTACTTCTCACTGAGAATCGCTTGTCTTCCTGAGTATTTTATCTACTTTTATCTCACATTAATTATGTAAAAATGTAGCGTTATTATGTAAAAATGTAGTGTTATAATGAGGTCCTCCGTGACTTAAGTAATATATCTAAACAAATACTTACGTAGCTACATTAAAAGTTTGTTGTACTCTAAATATCTGTCAGTGTCAGTTACTTCTTAATACCTGTTATAATGACTGTTCTAAATTTAATATGTTCACGCCTGATTGCCAGCCTATGGAGACCCCGACGCTCATTTTTAATTAGGTGTTTACCTACTCTCTGTATTTCTAATACCATTCGAGCAGTCGTGTTTTCCATGGGATGCAAATTAGGCGCTTCTTTTATTCCTTTATATCATGTTCTATTTTTGTAGTCATTTAATTTCTTCTTATTTTTATTTCTCTGCTCCCTCTATTTCTCTCAGTGCCTGCCTAGGTACTTATCGGTTAATTACTGTTAATATTTTTATTTCCATAATCCTATATGTTAGTCGGCAGGGTTATTGTGGCTTTCTGGATTGATATCTGGCAACCTGCGTACTCCTGTACAAGATATATACACTTACTACATTCAATAATTCCCGTTTGCTCTATATATACCTCTGCATACATTTATCTTTCATGTCTTTCTCGTATCTAAATCCTTCTCCGACCCGGTCTACTCCTCCCCCGCCCCTGTCACCCGTAACATCTACCCAATCATCTCCTTTCCTGTCCTTGTCTCCTACATCACCTACTTTAAATGCACTAGCGGGCGACAGTAGTGACTCTTACTTTTCATCATCTGAAAACCCACCGGATCTACGGTCGCTGCTGGTATCTAAAGTTTCCCGTCATAAGCATGCCTACAACATATGTCATATCAATGCCCAGAGCGTACCGGCTCATCACTCCGATCTAATAGCTTGCTTTGCTGAACCGGATTCTCCCGTTGACGCTGTTTTGATCAGCGAGACCTGGCTGAGACCGACTCTTCCAACCAATCTTTATAAATTGCCCGGTTTTACACTGATCAGAAATGATCGCAGTGGAAACCGACGGGGCGGTGGCGTTGCTTTATACCTCCGTGACAAGACTCCATATAACATCATTGCATCCTCGGCTGGAATCTCGGCCATGGAATACAGTTTTGTTGAAGCGAAATTACGCGGTAAGACACTTCTAATTGGCGTTGTTTATTGTCCTCCCTCGACTAATTACTTTGCCGAATTCGATTGCCTGCTTTCGACAATCATAGGAAATTACTCCGATGTAGTAATCATGGGGGACTTTAACACTTGCTTAGCCTCAGACGACCATAGGAGCTCCCAATTTCGTAACTGCGTTGAATCCGTCAATCTCAACATTTTACCCCTGGGACATACACACTGCACGCCTGGTTGCCAACCAAGTCAAATTGACCACATGCTAGTGACTTGCCCTGACCGCATCCTTTGCCACGGCCAAATCGACGCGGGTGGCTTCTCAAACCACGATGCTGTCTACCTGAGCTACAGACTCAAACCCCAAAAAACTCCTAAGACAACCTTTTCCTACAGAGATCTGAGGCGGGTCGACTGGTTTGCTTTAAGAGAGGCTGTCTCGCAGGTGGATTGGTCGTGCGTCCTTAACAGCGACTCCATTGATTTCATGGTTGGTTACTTCTCCTCTGTTCTTACAAACGTCTATAATAAATTTGCGCCATTGAGAACAGTTTGTGTGAGACACGCGCCGTCGCCATGGTTAAATGACACCATAAGGGCTGCCATGGCGCTGAGGGACCGAGCTCATCGCCGCTATAAACGCAGACCGTCTGATGGGAGCAGGGAGAATTACAGACAACTGAGAAATCGATGTAATCAGCTATGCAGGAATGCAAAAAAGTCGTTCTATACCTCTCAGATTGCTGCTTCTGGCAACAATATCTGGAGATTCCTACGTCAACTTGGCTTTGGAAAAGTCCCAAATGAGGTTCCGTCCAACATAGATATCGAGGCTTTAAACTGTCACTTCGTCACTCCTACGGTTTCCATGAGCGCCGCGCTAAAGTTGGCTACTTTAAAATTCATAGAAACGAAACCGAGGGCTCATTGGCCGGCTTTTAACTTTAACTCGATTACCTCTGCAGTAGTTGATAAACTCCTGAGTGAAGTGAAAACCAAAGCAACTGGGAACGACGGTCTAAATATTTCCCTACTACTACCGATCAAGGCTGAGGTATTGTCAGTAATTACGCACATTATCAATCATTCCCTTACTTCGTCCACTTTTCCAGCTGAGTGGAAGCGTGCCCTTGTTGTTCCTGTATCTAAATGCTCTAATCCTTCAGCTTGCAAGGACTTTAGACCGATCTCGATTCTACCAACACTTTCTAAATTACTTGAGCGAATTGTCTTCTCACAGCTGAACGATTTCCTCGAACAACATAGCATACTTAACCCTCTGCAGTCGGGTTTTCGCTCTAGCCACAGTACCACAACCGCCCTCACTAAAATTACTGAGGACTTCCGTGTTGCTATGGATCGCCGTCAGCTGACGGTCTTAATCCTCCTCGACTTCAGCAGTGCCTTCAACTCGGTAGATTTTGACCTTCTCTTAGCCTGCTTGCACAGTTTAAACCTATCTCCTTCAGTCACTGCCTGGTTTCATTCCTACTTACACGGACGCGAACAACGGGTATCGGTCAAAAACTTGCTCTCGAGTTGGTCGAAAATTATCGCCGGGGTGCCCCAAGGTGGAATTTTATCACCTCTCCTTTTCTGCTTGTTTACTATCTCCATCTCTGAAAATTTGTCTTGTAAATACCACCTATATGCCGACGACCTTCAACTCTATGCTAGTTTCGCTCCCATGGATGCGGCTAGTGCCATATCCGCATTAAACTCCGATTTAAACTCGATAGCGGTATGGTCTCGTAACCATGGCCTGCTTCTTAATCCGTCAAAAACCCAAGCAATCGTCATCGGAAGTCGCTCACTCATTGCCAAGTATAAAAATAATCTCCCCCTTATCAATATCGACAACGTCGTTGTCCCTTACAGCAGTTCTGTGAAAGACCTTGGCCTGCTTATTGATGAAAACTTATCTTGGCATCCTCAAGTAAGTGAGGTCAGTCGTAAAGTCTTTGGAAGTCTCCATTCTTTTAAACGGGTTCAGAATCTCTTACCTCTTTGTATCAAACGCCAAATGGCACAATCTTTTCTTTTACCGCTAATTAATTACGCTGATGTGGCCTACCTAGATGCGAATGAAGAACTACTCGATAAGCTAGATAGGGTTCAAAACGCGTGTATTCGCTTTGTTTATTCCCTGAAGAAGTTTGATCACATATCAAACTTTCGCAGGCAAATGGAGTGGCTACCCATTAGACGATGTCGGGAATTTCACATACTCGCCCTACTCTTCCGCGTACTACAGTCAAACTGTCCTACTTATTTGTATAATCTCTTCTCTCCGCTATCATCCCATGGTCTCCCATTGCGCTCTCAGGAAAATCTATTACTGGCTATACCTCAGCATTCATCAACTTTCATGTCTAGGTCTTTCGCAGTGCAAGCGGCCCGTCTCTGGAATTCCGTGCCTTTACCGATAAGACAACTTGAAAACCTGAGCGGGTTTAAAAATTCTTTAAAGAGACATTTACTCAACTTATGAATTCCCCCTCCCCTCCCGTCTCCTTTGCTTGTCCTTATATTTCACTCCTCCCTTCAATACGAGTTGGCATACGTTACTAATCACTGAATTATATTTTATACTATGATGACTTTTTTGTATGTGTATTTATTTATTACTTGTAAATTTATTTGCCCACATAAACCTTCAGTCACAATAACCCTGGCGGTATGGTCGGTAGATATTGCCACTTGGCAATAGGCCCACCACATTGTATTCTTTTGTGTGTGCAATAAAGCTTTTCAAACAAACAAACAAACAAACTAGCCAGTGCTAGAAAGAGGAAAGTTTTTGCCATTTGTTTTAATATTAAAATTATTGTAAATGGTTAATTTCATAATTCCAATAAAATAAACGAATAAAAAAAATGTCCTGTATCTAGGGCGGGTCAGTTATAAATCTGTTAGGCAAGCAGGTAAGTCAGAAATATGCTACCCTGAATGAAAATATGCATGATTCTAAAAGTAAACTAAAGCAGATACAGTGCATTTTAATTAAATCCCCAATTTATGGCATTAGGGATTTCGTCAATATCGTTTTTGACAATATTTGACTATCTTTATTCTTTCTATTAATGACTATTATATAATGGTGTTTTTTTAATCTCAAAAAAGAAGTGTAATGTGTTCAGGGTTCATCTATGTATATGAAATTGAAGACTATCGCGGTTGTTTGACATTATAAATAGGATAAAACGAATTAGAATGTAGACTGTCCACAGATGTGAACAACGGCGGTTGCAACATCGCCGAAACGTTGCTTACTACAAAACTTCGCACAGTAAATTCGTTCGATCCAATTTACATATCTAATATATGCAATATCAATAATGAATAATCAACCTACATATATATAAATGTGATAAATAGGCATAATAATTAAATGTTCTTATTGTTATATTTTCTTATGCATATCCTACTACTATTATAAACGCGAAAGTTTGTAAGAATGTATGTATGGATGTTTGTTACTCTTTCACGCCAAAACTACTGAATGGATTTTGATGAAACTTTACAATAATATAGCTTCCACATCAGAATAACACATCCTACTACTATTATAAACGCGAACGTTTGTAAGAATGTATGTATGTATGGATGTTTTTTACTCTTTCACGCAAAAACTACTGAATGGATTTTGATGAAACTTTACAATAATATAGCTTACACACCAGAATAACACATAGGCTATAATTTATAAAGATATATAGTTTTCTATCATCATTATCACAATTTTCCATCACCACGCGGGTGAAACTGCGGGGCGCAGTTAGTATTTAATATTAGTCACTTATTTATATATTAAGCTTTTAATTTTTAAGAATGAATAAACAATCGGAATGAATGAAAAAAATAGAAAAGTTAAGTCACTGTGTATTAATTACTATCACCCTAGAGCAAATATACAATCTAGTGGGGTGATAATACTTACAAAAATGTAATCTTACCTGTTTCGCAAAGAAATGATGGAAACAAATGCTATTATAAATTGCCTAATAAATTGCTATTAGGTTCGCCGGACAATGCTATCAGCGCTACCTGCATGTCGCCGGCGCAGAAGGGTTGCCAAAACGTACTATGGCATTGAGCAATCTAATACCCTATACAATCAATACTATGGGTCACTTCGTAAAAAGAAGAAAAATCAAGAATGCGGGCCACAAAGCGCCGCGGCCGTTGACCGTGCTCGAAATTTGTCCGGCAATTTGTTGCATTGTCTACGCGAACGAGCGGCGAAATTTATGCGTGGGAATGCGGACCACTGCGCTGCATGCATATTACACTGCTCAACTTTTGCGTCAACATCATCATAGACTTGTGAGGGTCCACCCCTCACGAGACTCCAAGTTGTTCGGTGTGAGGTGGTGGTATCAACTTACGAGTTATCTCCGTATTGAAAGGCGGTTTTGATGTGAAGTAGAAGGAATCTATTGATCGAAGGTTTGAATATTGCCAGTTATAACGCTTGCCGAATAGTTTACGTTGACGCGAGTGTATAGATGCGCGACTGCGGTTACGAGGATATACGGATGAGGATTGTATGTGTGCTCCTAGTATCTTGTACTGGGCACGGCTCGAGTCTGTGGGATTACAGACTGATGCTTCGAGACTCAGGGAGAATGAGGAAAGGAAACCAAGGAGCCGGATTCGTTGACCTGACTCGCGAGAGAGTGCCGAATATGCCGTCGCAACCTTGGAGGAAGGTGATCACTCGGGGAATGATAATTTGGTTGCTTTTTCGCCGGTTTATATAGGCCGTGAAATGATGCAATCCAAAATATTCCGAGTAAAAGTATTGTTCATCGTGCTGATTCATAGCTGCACGAGTCAAAATAATAGCTGAATTGTGTCTGTGGATTTCACTGGAAATCGATGCATTTGTTGATCGAATGTAATGGACTTAAGGTCCGTTACAGACTCTTCAACTTACTTGTTTACAAAAGCATCATGACCGTTGCTTCTCCAGACAGTAGGATGACATTTCATTAAATCTTAAGAAGTAGGACATTGATAGACTAGATTTGACCGAAACTTTAATTAAATTAATGGGATCATTAAATATGTCTAATGCTTTACACGTGGTATCTAAAACACGACACATTCTGGTGAGACGTCTATTCGACACGATATTGTATTGCAAGCGACAACAGATATATGAGAGCTCCTAGTCGCGGTGGAAAAAAAATCAATATTTGCTACACTAGCTGGTGTCTAGTCGAATGCGTGGCATAATTATGGAGACTTGTTAATGTGCATTTACACCAAGCGAGCGGATGCTCATTCTACCCCCACTCTGGCAAAATCACGTGATTTTAACCACAGTGGAAGACGCTTAAGAGCATTCTAACCGCTGTTCGGCGGTTACGACATATAATCTATACTAATATTATAAAGAGGTAAAGTTTGTGACGTTGTAGGAAGTAATCTCTGGATCTAATGAACCGATTTTGAAAATTCTTTTACCAATAGAAAGCCAAGTTATTTGTGAGTGTCATAGGCTATATATTAATCCGAAAAATGAAAATGTATTTTCGTCGTAGTCAGATTTCCAAAGTAAGTCGGAAAAAAAGGTCGAACGGAGACGATTCTAACTAACGCTGCCTTAACGATGAGAGATATATGATTAAGTTCTAGAGAACAGTTGTAGAGCTTAATAATGCCTACAAAAAAGTCAGCGACAGCATATGTCTAACTTTTATATTTAAGTAACAAAAAGTAGTATTTTATATTAAAAATATAATTTAAATCGTTAGGTCATGTTTATTGGTCATATTATCAATAATTATGAATTATTATCAAAATGAGTAAATTTATCTTCTCAAGTGTTTAAAACAAAAGACTTTTCCAGCAGTCAGGAAATAAATCATAGCACTCACTACTAACCAAACCACACTCATAATTTCATCACAAGTAAAAAGTTTTACCGGCCAACGAAGTGGGCACGGGTCAGCTAGTGCTCTATAAAACAAAGAATTGCTCATTTGTTTAGTGTAAATGACGCTAGAGCGCGCGAACAGTAGCCTAGAGCAGGGGTTCTTAAACTAATTGACCCCGCGACCCACTTTTAAAAAAAATATATTTTGCGACCCAGCGAGAACTTTTTCAGAAAAGTTAGCGAGTGGTTTGATGTAAAAAATAAACTATTCATTTGTAAGTATCATAAGTAAGTGCTTATTTTGTAGGAAATTGTAATGTGCGACAATACAAAAAATAGAAACTAAGAACTACGTTTACATACCTACCTACCTACCTACCTACTATGACAATCATAGGGTAGTAGTAGTAGTAGTAGTAGATGGAGTGGGGGGCTTGTTTCCAGCCCTTGATGTCACCTAGATCTGTAAGGTCTTTTGTAACTACCCACTGTGAAAACACTGTGTACTATGACAATCATAGGGTAGGTACGGCGAAATAATTCAGTGTGACGGATGAGCTAAAACATTAGGTACTGATATCGGTCGATAATTTGAGGGATCAAACTTCGGTACATATCTGTCACCTGATACTTGATAAAAAATATGTTTCGGTTGAGTATGTTTAAAATAAATTGATAATATTATATTAATTAATTAAATTCACAATTTTATATGTGCATAGTAAGAAATCTTTTTAGGCTACTTAATTTATTGGTCAATTTAGTTATATATTAATCTATATATTTATTTACTTTACTTATCTATAAACTTAAATATTTTCATTTTATTTATTTAATATTAGTTCTTTATTTATATACACATTTATATATTTATATTAACTTTAAAATTTATAAGCATGAATGAGCGATCGGAATAAATGAATGAGAGAGAAAAAAAAAGAAGTGAAGTCACTATGATTAAAGTGAAGTCTTAAATACTATCACCCCAGGACAGATATACAATCTAGTGGGGTGATAAAATCCACACAAATGTAATCTTATCTGCTTCGCAAAATCAATTGTATTGTATTGGATAATTTTATAAAATAAAATAAAAAATAAAGCTTGCTTTGTATTTTTCAAAATTACAGCTTCTACGTCCACTTTATTGCGAGATATTTTTAATATCTTATTGCGTCGTCTATCTGCCCTACGTTCATACGTTGTGTTCGCGACCCACATGGAATCGACTCGCGACCCACACTTTGGGAACCGCTGGCCTAGAGCATTCGTTCGTGTTCAGACATGCTCGCTCGACTACGCGGTCTCTTCAAAGCGTTCTAGCATTCTACGTGCCAAAATAATTTACATTCGTGTTTTCAAAATGGATTGGACAAACGATGTGTGTCTTCAATTAATAGAATTATATCGAGAACAAAGTTTCCTTTGCTCTACTCTACTCGTTGCACTCTTGGTCTGCTATCCACTAAAGCTGTCATCCACCAACGGCGCTCTTATCGTTTCTTTTTCTTTTTAATTAACTGGTGCATTACGATGAAAGAAGCACTTATTATACAATCGTCGTCAGATATCGTCCGTGCGATTATGTGCGCTCTCTGCGAAGTTGATAACTACGCTACGTTCGCTACGTTCTAGGGCCGAAAAACAGCTAGAATGCGAAATCGTTCTACCGTTCAATTGTCAACTGCTCAAGCGGTTGAAAGCGACTGTGGTTGAAGTTGAGCAGTTGGCAGTGACCGCTCGAACAGTTGATAATGACTGCTCGAGCGGTCCGAGTATGTCGTTCAATGACTAACTGCTCGAGAGCCGCTCTACACTGCCAACTGCTCAAGCAGTCGCTTTCAACCGCTCGAGCAGTTGGCAATGACCGCTCGAGCAGTTGATAATGTCTGCTCGACCGGTCAATGTATGTCGTTCAATGACTAACTGCCCGAGCTGCCCGTGTACGGCCGGCCTAAAAGCTTATGAAGACACGCTATATCGTTAATGCTCCTGTGTATTTTTTAATCTACGTGGTTGAAGCATCGATATAAATAATCCCCTAGACGGGCCTTTCGCGCTCGAAAATGACCCATTTAAATCTAATAGGTACTGAAAGCCGGCCAGTAGTAGTTTGGTCTGAGTCCACTCGCATACAGCCGACCGTTATCGGTGTGAGAGCTGCCGCGAAGAATATTGGCGCGCTATTCTCTCGCATAATGTTCAACTTATTGCTCTCTCTGTCACATGATTTACGAGCAAAGGGTATGTGGAGTCAAATTATTTGTACCTGAGGGCATATCTAGGGAATAAATAGCTGGGTTGAAGTGCGAAAGCCGCTCTACATAAGCTTTCAGAATATTTCTGAGCCACATTTAGTTGAACTCGTTCTATTCTCTATGTGAACACTGTAAAGCTAATTACAAATTACTGATCCATACTCCAGAACCAATCTAATCAATGATGTACTCGTACAGATTTTAGAAATATTTGAAAATTGATCACCTTTGTCAGTTCGCGAGTTACAAAGATACAGTTGGTATAACACAGCACAGCCAGAGACAGACCTTCTAGGTCTAGTTGGTTGTGCGATTTCAAGTCATTCGGATATGCTAGCATATTTATATGCGTAGAGCTATGTTTCTCGCTATAATAATGTTTGTTCTTAAGAGCCCAATCACATATTTTTTCCAGAAAGGCAAGAAAAGTGGATTTTTGGCGTTCTAATTCCAAGAAATGAAGAGATTTCTACAAACTTTAATTACTGAATTACCTGGACCATTTCTTGATGTTGACCATAGCGGCCTTTAATTTTAGATATAACGAATATTATTTACTTATTCAGCCCATTTTCCGAAAGTCGTTATTCGTAAAACGCTCGGAAGGCAAACTTTGAGCTCCTTAATACAGTAATATCACTACAACGAAAACCGTATACTATTTTTTGTTATGTCCGTCATGTATTCTTGATGTACACTACGGCTTTATTTTTTCGTTTTTTGACCACATATCCAAGGTATACATTATTTACAATTACACAAAATAAAAAAAAAATCTTCCTGTATCATTCTAATTTTCTCAGAAATAAAATAAGATTCTTATATAATACTTATACTATATTAAAGTTCACTCTTTTAGCAATACGACATAATATAAATTATTGTCATTAGAAAGGAGAAAACACTGCAAAAAACAATTAGAAATTGTGTATATATTTGCTTGCGCAAGAGAAGAGCGCTCAGTGCCGCGGTTTTCTCCCAGGGTTGAATAGTTATTTATTTATTTATTTATTTATTTATCCTATCTTTTATAGTTACATCCAAAAAAAAATGCGTTCATTTTGTCAACTCATTTTAAAAGAATACCTACGCTATTTTGTAATACGGCTCTTAATTATTCCTCATGTACAACAGTATGTATGTCCTTGTATCTTTTTTTCTTGTACGTTATAAATAAATAAATAAATAAATAAATAAATAAATATAGATAAATGTTAGGAATTTCGGATTTCTAAACACAAGTGTAAAACATACAAACATGTAAATAGGACTTTCACAAATTAAGCTTTTAAAACTCACGGTTAGCTGCCCCTGCAACGTGTGTCTGCTGCAAAAAAAGGCCGAAATTCGCAGGGGAAGCCATAATATCTCATTATATGACGTGTACGATATATTTAACTTTACTCGCAATTAATTAGGGCGCGTTTGTTTACTGCTCTCTCTCTCTCTCGCTCTCTCTCCCTTTCTCTTTGGGAGGGAATTTCAATGAAAAATGCCTTTTTACAAAGGCTACATTATCGCGATCACACCGCGTGCATCAATTGATGCACGATAATAAGGCAATAATGACATCGGTCCGTGTAATACACGGAAATGCGCATGTTTCAAAGAGAATTAGGTACATAATTAGGACTGTGGTACATACGAATGAATTAATATGACGCGTATCGGTGTTGGTGTGACGTTAGTTACCGTGCCTTAATGTTAAAACATAATATTATTTCATTACATCGCGACCTTGGGATCTCGCTTCTATGACAGCATGTAGTAGTATACGTACGGATATAGTCGGACACATAAGCCAAGTTAAAATTACAGTATGTGAGAGTTGCCACCCTTCACTAGACTCCAAATGATTGTGAGCGAAGGGTGGATCTCATCGTGAAGTTTTCTCCGTGAATGAAAGTCGTGGATGTCGAAGTAGAAGTATTTAATCAGAAGGTTGAAGTGAGTCGCCAGTTCTTAACGCCTTGATTGTTATTTCGCCGTAGTGTATTAGTGTGGGCGCGAGGTGAAGCCGTAGTTGTGTGTCCGAAGTGTGTAGTCGAGGAGCGAGGCTTGACGATCGGTACCGCGGGTAATGCAGGTACTGCTTAATAATGAAGCGTAGTCGCGGTAACTATCCGCCAAGGAAATGATATCGATTGATTGAAATGTACTACGTTTTATACCGTGAGTGGTGATGTAATAGCTATGAGTGGGGTGCGACATGTGTATCGATCAGAAGAAATGACATGAGTCATCGCTTGACTATGCATAAATTGCCGAATTTAGTTGGAAATTAACTGCAGCTAGCTCGTGTAGATTTGCGCGAGTTTGCGGTTTCCATTCTGTGGAAATTACTTTTTTGTTGTGACCGACAGGGCTCCAACAAGTATACTGTTATTTTCGTATTTCGTAAGGGAAATGTTGATTACATATAATAACCTAAACAATTGTATGCATGAATCGACATGAAATAATCGACAAAGATGTATACTCTGTCTATGGCTAATAGGGAATATGCGGAACATGCCGATCCAGTGTAGAGTGTATCAACACACGCAAAAATGGTCGATACAGCTGTGAATTACGCTGCAAGAATTGTCCCCGGCTGCCTCAAACCTACTCCCGTCGAAAAGCTTTATCCTATCATCGGCATAGCTCCCAGCAATACGTCGCGATGTCCTGGCTAATTCAGAACGCACCCTTCGGTTACGTAACGACCAAATTTGGTTGCACATCAGAACACCGTTGACTACGTAACGACCAATATTGGCGGCTTGTTACTAATTCTATTCTATTATTTACTAATTCGAACGCATCTTAAAATTCATACCAAATATCTCATTATTACCATAGATACGAAGACGGCCGCTAAAATAATTTCGCGTGTCATTTCGCGGATATTTCCGGTAAAATTTCATTGTTAAACATCATATTTTTTTTTCGAGAAATCATCGAAATTTTTATTGGTATTTATGAGCTAATATCTAAATATTTTTGTATGTTAATAAGCAAAAGGAAATATTACATTTGATAGAGAATCTAATAAAGATCACGATAGTATTTACAATTTCTAAATAGGGTTCGGTATTTTTCCGTAAGACAAGTACAAGTTAGAAATGCCGATTTTTTTCCCCTTTTTCGAGTTTCTCATATTTATTCATAATTGAGATTGATAAATGAGATTGCAATATTCTACATACGAAATTTCAATGCGATCTTGCACAGATATTCTTTTTATGATTGCTATTATAGTAGTTCCATAGTTATAGTACTTTTTGTCGAGCGCGGCGATATTGCAAGAAATTCCAATAAATTGCCACGGTCTGCCATGAAATTATGCCACTATTCGAAGGGTTAAAGGTGACAGATGACCCAAGACACCCACTTCACGGACAGAAGTCACACCACAATCACCTCGAAACTCATTCATGAGCCGAACACATCCGCTCCTTGGGAGTGGGAGGCTCCTTGGGCTCCTGCCCACAACTGTCAACCTCTATCACACACCAGGATCTGCAAGAGGCAAACGATAAGGCCATCCAGGCAGCATATTTTTGGAGCGACGTCCTAAAAAAGCCCGGACACGTAAAAAAATGGGTAACAGGTAAGATTTGGCGCCTGGGCCGTTGTTATTTCGTCACTTTACGTTGGGGTGTCCTGAATGTTTTCTGCTTTCATGAGATATCGTTTATACTTTCTGTCTGTGATACTGGACTTGATTGCGTTTTACTTTACGATTGGATTCAATTGTCGATTCAAATAACGACTTGTAATAAACTCTAGTTACATAATAAACCCTATTTAACTAGGTTAAATAACTAGTTTACTTCACAAAATCATCCATATATGCAAAATTTCGAGAGACGACACGGCGAAGAGACGACACAAGTGTAGACTCCATAGAACTAGCGTTGGTAAATAAGGTTTTGTGAGCTTTTTCGTTTCCTGCAAGCCCAGGCCCTTTGACAATCATTTTAGTGTGGTTTGGTCGGAAAAAAGTCTGAAGCGTTCTCTCAAAGCATGCTCGGCTGAATTTTTTACCTCAATTATTTATTTTTCTTTTTATGTTTGAAGCCAAAATAATAATCTCTTTCCAACGAGCGATTTTTCTTCTTATTTCTAACGTGGATTTGTATTTACTGGCTATTTGTAGTAGTGATGTCAACTAACTAAAAAACATTTGAAATAAGTTAATAGTAAAAACACAATTAAAAAAAAAAGCTTTTATTAAAATGCTCTGCCCCGAGCCAACCCTGGAGGCAGCAGCCATGGCATAGTGGAAGTTAGAACAGGCTGTCATAATTGAATGCGTATACAAAATCCCTTGCATAATTGAATGCGTATACAGTCCCCTCGTTCGAAGCCAACCTTGGGTGCAGCAGCCCTGTTGTTTATATGCAAAATTTCGTTTATATGCTGTCGACCGTTAAAGAGTCCCCTCGTCGGCAGCCAATCCTGGGCGCAGCAGCCATGTCATTGTGAAACTTAGAACAGGCTATCATAATTAAATCCGTATAAAAATTTCCTGACTGTGATGTTGATCGTTGAGGAATTCCCTCGTCGGGAGCCCATCCTGGGTGCAGAATCAGGTCATGCTTACCATAAAAGAGCATTGTAATCGGAAGTGAACCAACATATAATATTGCGATTTCATAGGATAAGAGATAGATATTTCATAGATAAATATTTTTTCACAAAATGCCCTATCAACGAGGTTTTCCGAAGATAATAATATGATAGTACCCAGAAGGTATACTACTTTTGGTCAGCGAACCTATACATTCATTGCCCCAAGGTTTTTCAATGCTCTTCCTGGCGACATAAAATCAACACAAAATAAGACCTACTTTAAAAGGCTGCTTAGAAACTGGCTTGTAAAAGAGGGAAGATAAGGAATTTTAAAAATACTGGACATTATAATCTAACCCGGACATTTGAATATTTTGAATCTTATATTGTATAATGTTATATTATTATTATTATTTTATTTGTTATTATTATTATTATTATTTTGTTTTAACGTATATTAAGAGAAATTTGTTTTAGTTTTAACACTATTTTATCTTAGTTATAAGTAAAATGCAGGACTATTTTGTTTAAATTCTTATTCTAATTTTTACTATTTTAAATTGTTTTGTTTTTTTTTTCTGATTTGAATTTATTTGCTGTCATTTTAATTTTCCACTTCTAACCTTAATTTAATTATTTAATTTAAGTATTTAGTTATTTTTAATATTGTTTTGCAATTCCATCATTTTGTGCATACAGGGAATATATGCCATTTTTATAAACACGGTATTTGTGCAAGCACATTCAAAAATATTTTTTTTTTACCTTAGAACAGGTGTCGGCCTAGTAAGGTGACGTTGCCACTAGATTATGCAATGTATTCTTTTTTCTGCTTTTGACTCAATTTTGAAAGTATTTCTATGCATAATTCCTACGCTGAAATTGTTTACTGTTATTTTTAATATTTGCATTACTTATATAAATAAATTACAAAAAAATAATAAAAAGAGGAAGTGATTCTAATTCTGGTTGCAAGATTTGACTTAACCCTTGGAGTAAATGGGTATTTTCATGGATGCATCTGTCTCTTTTGCAGGATTTTCGGCGACATCGACTTAAAGTACTATAACTACGAAACTACTACACCAATCATAAAAAGAACAACTGCACAATGATTGCATTGAAATTTCGAATATAGAATATTGAAATATCATTTTGTAAAACAATTAGATAATTATGAATAAATATGAGAACGTCAAAGAAGTGAAAAAAACGCGCGACCAGATTTGGTCGACTCGTACTCAACGGATAATTGTTTCGAGACCAGATTTGGTTGACTCATACTCAACGGGTTTAGCAAACATTCTGACAAACATTGCAAGGTAAATAAAAGCTTGTAAAAATCAGTCAGGTCAAGAAATTATTAGAACCCTAGACCCGTTATTTACCATGATGAATAAAACGCAACATAAAATACTTCTCTGGAAAATCAAAAAATCGTTTGTGGTCGCCCCGAGACTTTCCCGGCAAGATTCAAGCGATAAATTCGTTTTTAAAACTTTTTTATAATGTCAGTCAATCGTGAGAGTTTTCGATTTTAAATTAATCAATGTTTGATGATCTACATATGATTGCCATCTGCACGTTGCGTTTTCATTGTAAAATCACAGCTGTCAAACGTTTGGGAGCTAATGTGCCCTGTTGCAGTTTAGCCACTAAACCCAGTTGTATAGGGTCAATACCCATCCGGCGGCCTTCATGCAGAAGTGCGAGCCCGGGTAGGACTCTGGCCTTTGGGACAGTTTCCCATAGGAGTCAACCTTCGGGCGCGCATCGTGCATCGTCAGCCGATCGACTGTGCGTTCTGAACAACAGCCGGGGGAGTCTGGAAACGATACTGTCTCCTATATAACGGGGGTGGTTGTTAACCTTACGGCGAATCCTCTTGAAACGAGCAATCGGCTACCCGATATCGGGTGAAAAGCCAGGCAAAGGATGCTGTGGTCCGCGATAATTTCGGTAGACACCGTATCACCGCTACGTAAGGGAGAGGACCGTGCAAGCGACCTCGATCATATAACCAGTACCAGGAGGTAGGAGGTATCCTGACTGTTACTTCCAGACGAAGATATCCTTCCAAACTGGTAAGCAGGGGGCGAGACTGCCCGCTGGGTACCTTTCCCGGTGCCTCGCCGTAAGGCGTTGGTCTCTGACGGGCGAGTGACGTAACTAGACAGTGGACTGTTTTCGTCCCAAGTCTTCTACGCTCACCTCACGGGAGACAGAACGATCCAATATCGTTAAACTTCCTGAGGTGACGGGTTCGCCCGTTGTAGTTGATAGCTCTAGTTGTCAAAACTTAATAATCGAACCCTCGCTGAATATACCTCATATTCTGACGGCTTGGCAAGGTTCGAAATGCTGAGTCTTCAGCAGCGACGTAAAGTGACTGATATGACGTTCTTCCACAATATACTTTCGCGTCATATCGACAGCCCACAAATTCTAAGCAGAATGGCCTTAAATGTCCCATCGCGCCGAACTCGTCATACAAATCAAGCAGGGAATTCAACTCTGCATCGAATTATGGAAGCCTACGATGAATCGTTTCAGGAACTAGACATATTCTCAATGAGCAAAAACGAGATTATCAGAGCGGTAATAGACCAGACCATAAAAGCTTGAACAGATACATACCTGTGCAGAATCACACACTCTCATATATACACAACTACGACACATACACGTAGATGTACTTACACACACCCTGTATAATCCTGTACCAAACTCCTAATTCCAAATCCCACATCTTGAGGTGTCGACTACAACGGGTGAGCCCTTCACCACAGGACGTTTTAACGATTAGTCGTTCTATCGACCTGCAGTGAGCGTAGAAGACTTCGGACAAAACAATCCGACGTCTAGCTACGCCACAACCCGTAAGAGACCAACTCCTTACCGCGAGATAGCCAGGAATAATACCCGGCGGCTCGAGACACTCGCGCCCTTACTTCCAATTGTGACCAGATTTCTCCGGTCTCTCGATTGGTTCCGAGTTCGAGGTCGCTTGCGCGGTCCTCTCCCGTACGAAGCGGTGAAACGGTGTATACCGAATCTATCGCGTACCAATGCGTCCTTTGCCCGACTCTGAACCGGGATCGGATGGCCAATGGTCATTTCAAGAGCAGTCTCCGTAAGGTACGCAACCACCCCCGCTCTATAGGAAACAATACAGTTTCCAGACTCCCCCGACTGTTAGTCGGAGTGCACAATCGATTGGCTTGCGCCGCACGGTGCGCAGACCGTCCAGGAGCGCCAGAGGTTTGATTCCCAGGGGAAACTGGTTCGCTGGCCAGAGTCCTACCCAGGTTCGCACCCCGTGCGTGGAGGCCGCCCGTGAGTGTGACCGACCCTGAACACATGGGTCATCGTGGCCAACTCATCATGGGCCCGTTAGCTCCCTCCAAATCCCACAGTGCCGACAAATTATTACGTGGGTATCGCGTCGTCATAAAGGACACACACACACACACACATAAGCGAGCCGTGAACTCCGCCGCGCGGTCGCTTGTTCGTTCGAGTTGAATCCTACCCGCCGTCGCATCATTGTCGCAAAATCGTCGAAAAACTCTCGTGCAAATTGGTGTGTGCTGATTCTCGTGCAAATTGGTGTGTGCTGTCGAGAATGGCGCGTGCGGTCCAGCATCTGTCGAAGGTTGTGGAATCGAGTGGGATCCATGCAGCTCGTCATTCCGTCAGGTGCACTGATCGACCGTCGAAAGGTTGGTGATTTGTTGGCATTTGTTCCATCGTTATGAAACGTCCATTTATCCCATAAATCCAATACAGTCCTAATTATCTCTTTATTCATCATACCAGCCGGATACTACTGGAAATAGTTTAGAAGAACGTGTTCTATACCTGGGCTGAAAAATCGTCAGTAAGCTAGAACACATCACAATCACACATATAAACACACTCATCCTACTTTATCATACACACTCACAAATCGAGAGAACATGATTATATAACGTAATATATAAATATTATTACACAACATCACGAACATAAACTGTAGATTATACAGGAGACTATTTTGGCCATAATATTGTTATTATTATTTATTAAATTAAGACCCGAGCGCTGTTTTTCTCTTTTGTTGGAATACAATAAAAAATAAAATAAAATATAAACGTAGTACTACATTGAGCAATATAATATCTTGTATAATAAATAGTTTTAGTTACATTTCTCTAGGTTTACCGTCACATTCTTAAAAGTAAAATTCTAAAATAGGTGTATTCGACATAGTTAAAGCTCGTTCACGGAATTTATACTTTGTACAGTAAAAATCCTTCGGCTTTGTATCGCTGTTGGGACATTACTCACGATTGGTTTCAGTCCGGTAGAGCAGCGGTATTCAGCTGAAAACTCGGTGCAAGCCCACCATCTTGGAAAGGCAACATTTGTGTGACGTCGAAAACGTCAAGATCATCCTTTTATTTATTTTGTCTGCTAGTATTTTGACTAAGGACGCTGGAGTAAATTGAATGAATTAATGCATCATATTTATCTGGGCCTAGTGGCCCTTTTATTCATTTTGCCTGCTAGAACGCTGGGTTTGGTTTCAGGGGCTAATCACCAAAACTACTCATCCTATTTCAAAAACTCTATCACTAATGGAAAGCTCCATTATCGACGATTGCTATAGGCTAAATATTATTGTGATAAATATTCTGTTTCAATACGAAATCACGATATTTGCAAATCAAATCGGATAAAAATGAGCTGGTATATTTCTTTATCGGCGTGCGCTGATGAAACGATTTGATATATGTGAAAACAGTATGACAAAAACATCGGCCTCAGAAAGATCTATACAAAAGTCGACGACTGTATATACTTTTATATTTAAGCTATAATAACTGCTTTTATGTCTCAAAAAATAAGAAAAATAAAAAGTCAGTGTTTGCTGAAGACATTCGCAATAAAATAACAATCCTTTTCATAATAAATTGATTTATAGTCACGGAAGTTAAATAGAACTAACATGTTACTGTAAGTTTTTAGGTGGTATAGTTTTAGAGATATTATGAAATTAGTAACGCCTGCAAGCACCTCGAAATACCTAGCGGGCAGCGGCGGCTGCTGGCCTAGCAAGGCGCGTACATCTACGAGGGGGACGTCTTGCACTATATATGTATCTAAAGGTAGCGTCTAAAAAGGTAAATAATCGTCACTTTACGAGAAGCGAAGCCGCGGGCAACAGCCAGTATTAAAATAATAAGGGCTACGACTCAATAACTCCACCGTTATTATATTATCATTTTATTTTGAGATAGGATATTGTGGCCATGGCGTGTGTTGAGCACGATATATATATATATATATATATATATATATATATATATATATATATATATATATATATATATATATATATATATATATATATATATATATATATATATATATATATATATATATATATATATATATATATATATATATATATATATATATATATATATATATATATATATATATATATATATATATATATATATATAGTGCACGGCCATACCACGAACGCTGCCATATTGAATATAAGATAAAAATAAACAATGTTTTCAATTATGAATGCAATCTACACGTAGCGCTTCTGTTATAGATACCATTCGTACACCCCACACAAATCATTGTAGGCTAGCAAAGCTTTTAATATAATCTCAATATTATTTTTAGCCATAAATACTTGAATTGTATAATGGAGAATGTTCACTAATTTTTATTTTTAGCTCTCCGTATTGTCTTTTAAATATAAAAAAAATCGTGTGAAAAAAATATTTCGATACGTCAATTAGTTTTCGAGATATGGAATTTTAAATATAGATGCGCAACGCTAGTTTCCCCCGCCGGCGCTCGCTGCGTGTGACGTCATAGTTCAACACTCGCTCAGTCCGTCGCGCGCCACCGTACGGTTTACAAGGTTTCATTAGAAGATTACGCTAATATCTTTTGAAACGTATATTCCAAATAGTAGGAAGTCGTGTTTTGTGCCAAAATGTAAAACCACAACCACCAATGAATCGAAAAATCGAGATATTGTAGCCTCTTCTACTTGAAGACATCGTGATTCCGTCTATTTTACAAAATGTTCAAAATCCACACTTTTTTTTAAAATGATTAATTAGGTATAGACACCTATTCCACTTCCTTTTTTCACATACATACTGTGCGAGCGAGCATTATGTTTGAAGCTATGTCTAATAACATTTGAGTGTTGGAAAATGACGTCACACAGTATCCGGACGCCCGAGCGCCGGATTCGATATTTACGGGAGTTTTAAATGTGTGCAAAACAAAAACTGCGTGGTATTTTTGAATGAAATAAAAACTAATGTATTTGTATACATATAAGCTCTAATATGACGAAGTTTGAAGCGAATTTGCAGACCCAGTAACATTCTCCATTAAGACCTAAATATCAATACGAACCTCGAACGTCTCGCGACCCGAGATAAATCTGTAGTTTAAAAGAGCGGCGGGACGGATCATTATATTCATGCATTCACTAGTATATCTCACGTCAAGTAATTAATTAATGTACATTGGTAACATAATAAAGGAATCAACAATCTTCAAGGAGTTTCCATCACGGCAGAACGTAACACTTCGCAGTAAATTTATAGATGCCAAAAGGTAGTACGATGATGATAATACTATGTACCTTAGCTATGTACAACCATTTGATGTGCATTACCCTTTCACTGACGGAGGATATTAAAAAACACAAAAAATAAGAAAATATAAAAATGTTGTTGCCATGGTGATGCAAAATAATGACGTGGCCACCAACGCGGTGTATAATCTCACAGGCGAACGCTACGTCTCTAAATGACTAACGATACCAAGACGTGATAGAAATGTTCGCTGGTCCTTTATACTTTGTACGCGGCTAAATCGCGATACTTTAATACCTTGCAATGACAAGAATGATGCATTTGGAACGTGGATTTATTATAGCAGAAGAAAATTTTCGAATATATCGAACATATCGCTTAACAGAGTCGTCGAAGTTTGCGAATCCCTTTGTTCAAAGAACTTAAAACCATGCCATATATTCATATTATTCATATTCATATTCATTTTATTAATATAATGGTATACAAGTCAGATACAGATTAGTAAACATCCATACATATTAGCAAACAAACAATATTTTTATCGTAAAGAAAAAAAAATAAACAAAAAAACGAAAAAAAAACACAAGAATAATGTAGAAAGAGGAAATACAAGACAAAATGCAAAGAGATCATTAAACACTTTAGCCACCAAAGCATTTTAGACTTCACTCAAGTAATATTCCTCCAGTGAGTAAAACGCCTTATCTGTGAGGTACCTCTTAAGGCGTCTCTTAAACACGTCAGGAGATTGCGCCTGCCTAATGTGCTCGCTGAGTTTGTTGTAAACCGCTGGGCCGGCGATATAGGCTAGCCTCTTCGACTTGTATAATGCATGACTTACCGAACGTAGCATGCTACGGGATCTTGTTGGATAGTGGTGATGCACACCATTCACTTCAAAATTGGCTAGATTTCTGCGAACGAACAGCGCTACTTCCATTATATAAATGGACGGCAGCGTCATGATGCAGAGATCTCTAAACAGAGGCCTAGCTGGCGTATCAAGCGCCACACGCGCTATAGTGCGGACTGCACGCTTCTGCATAACGAAGGCCCTCTGCCTGTCGGCTGCTCGTCCCATAACTCCGCGCCGTACGTTAGCAGTGAATGCAAAGTAACACATGCGCAGCGCGGGTAAATCGAGAAATGAAGCGATGCGATAGAGTGCATAGCACGCTCTTCCCAATTTATCACATAAAGCATCACTATGTAGGTGCCATCGTAACTCATTATCGATTACGAATCCCAAGAACTTTGTTATGGGACGGTGACATGTATTTCGGTTTTATTAGGTCTAAGGCCGAAATATATAGCATTAGTTTTGTTAACGTCGAGTATCAGGCCATTAGCGTCGAACCATGCACCTAACTCATTCAACACAAGTTGGGTATTGCTGGTTTAACGATGGTACACTCTCGCTCTCTATTACTGCGCATGCGTCATTTGCGTATAGTATCAGCTCAGCTCGCGATGTGGCAGATGTAATATCATTAATATATAATAGGAACAGAGTGTTACCCAAACAAGATCCCTGCGGATATATCCCGGTCAAATAGGTAATTTTGGGGGAAATAACTGGTAATAGATTGAAACTTGGCATAGATGTTCTTTGAGGTGTAGTGTTAAACATACTAAAAAATCCCCTACTCGTCTGTTGTCAAGTAATGTCAAGTAATGTCTCGGGGAGCTAACGGGCCCATGATGAGTTGGCCATGATGACCCATGTGTTCAGGGTCGGTCACACTCACGGGTCAACACCCATCCGATGGCCTCCACGTACGGGGTGCGAACCTGGGTAGGACACTGGGTCAACCAGTCTCCCCTGAGAATCAAACCTCTGGCGCTCCTGGACGGTCTGCTCACCGAGCGGCGCAAGCCAATCGATTGTGCTCTCCGACTAACAGTCGGGGGAGTCTGGAAACTGTATTGTTTTCTATAGAGCGGGGGTGGTTGTGTACCTTATGGCGACTGCTCTTGAATTGACCATTGGCCATCCGATCCTGGGTGAACAGCCGGGCAAAGGACGCCTTGGTCCGCGATAGATTCGGTTTAATCCGTTTCACCGCTTCATAAGGGAGAGGACCGCGCAAGCGACCTCGAACTCGGAATCAATCGAGAGACCAGAGAAATCTGGTCACAATTGGAAGTAAGGGCGCGAGTGTCTCGAGCCGCTGGGAAGAAATTCCTGGCTATCTCGCGGTAAGGAGTTGGTCTCTTACGGGTTGTGGCGTAGCTAGACGTCGGATTTGTAATGTCCAAAGTCTTCTACGCTCACTGCACGGTCGATAGAACGATGAATCGTTAAAACGTCCTGCGGTGACGGGTTCGCCCGTTGTGGTTGACATCGCAATATGTTGTCAAGTAATGTTCTAGAGTGGAGTAGAGTACAGTACAGTAGACTAGAAATACCAACCAATTCCGCTAAGTATAGCTCAAGTATTCATGAAATTATTCGTATCTAGCGGTAATACTATCAAACGTATTGACCATTAATTGTGGAATAATTTTATTTCATGAACCGCTGGAAAATAAATTACCAAACTTTTATTTCTTATAAAAAATAACGTTAGTCATCTCTCATTTGTGCTTATTGATTTTTAAATGCAGGTTTTGTCAAAATATTCGTAATTGTCCTAATATTAGTCTTCGCCAATGTCAGAAAAAAAACCAATGGAAATTGAAGAAAAACCAAAAACCAAGGCAGAAAGATAATACACAAAATTTTATCGAAAAAAAAAACCGACTCCAAAATGTTTTATATGTGCAGCAGCCATGTTATGATGATTCTTAAAACGGACTATCATAATTGAATGCGTATACAAACTTTTGTGCCTGTATTGTAGACTGTTAAGGAGTGCCCTCCTTGGAAGCCAACCGTGGGTGCCGCAGCCATGTCATGGTGAAACTTAGAACGGGCTATCATAACTGAATGAGTATACAAAATTTCGTATCTGTACTGTTGAACGTTGAAGAGTCCCCTCGTCGAGAGCCAAGTCAGGGTGTAGAATCAGGTCATGCTTACCATAAAAATAAATACATTGTCATCGGAATTAAATCAACATGTACGTGGCAACACTCCTCAATATTTGAGGAGTTCCCTCAATTTCTCATTGATCCCATCATCAGAATAGGATTTTGATAAAAATGGGACCAATCTGCAAGTATATACTTTCAAATAAAAAGAGAATGTTTCAAATGGCAGAGTTCTGAGGTAACAAACATTAAAAAAGATGCAACCGAATTGATAAACTCATCCTTTTTTGAAGTCGGTTAAATATAGCCTCGGACACTTGAAATTGGCAAAATTTCGATCAATTTAAGTTTCTAAGTCACATACCTACGTATGTACCATGTGTGTAAAAATATTCTATATTCACCACGCTGATTCCGAATCAATAATATTTATTCGGTCTCAATAAATAAGCCAGATATAGGCATTCAAAGTTTTCATTCCGTATGTCAATAAACCGCGGCCATTTTGTTTGTACATCCCATGAGTGAAAATCTTTGATAAGTGTCGTAACTATAGTCGAGTATATAGTAATATCGATAACAATTACAAAAATGATGACATGGTCGTGAAAAAACATGTCAGCAATGTTAAAAAAAAATGGGACTATTTTCTAGGTCTTTTTTAATGACTGCGTTTTGATAACAAAAGGTATCCTGAAACAACAAAAAAAAAACTCAAATATAAAAATAATACCGCAGGCGGATTTTTTTTTTTTGAATTTCGCGCGAAATTCAGGTATGTCATGTCACCTGATCTTACACCGTAAGGTTCCGAGTTTGATTCCCGGCTGGGTCACCATTTTCCGTTGGGATAAAATTACGGGAATTACATTTCAATTAAGTCGATCGAATGCAACAACAAGACTGATAGAAATAGAAATAGAAATATTTTTATTGTCCGAAATTGTGGTGGTACATTTATGGTGATAATGCGTAAAACTATGTATCTCACAATTACCTGTTATTAAAACAGATTGACAAATTTACTTATCTGCTAAATTGACTTATCTGCTAATTATAATATCTTATTAAAAATGCAATTATTTCACTGGTTTAACATGAAAAAAAAATTTAAACAGACCGGATAAGTAGAGCTAACAATAGAAGACAATTAGAAAAAATAATTCACCAATAATATAAAAAATAAAGAAAAAATCAAAAATCAAGGAATAATCAAAATTCCGCCTATAAATACGAAATGTATATAATTTAAAATGTAACAGTAGAAAACAATTAATAAAAAATAATTCATCAATAATATAAAAAATAATGAAAAAAATCAAAATCAAGGAATAATCAAAAATCCGCCTATAAATACGAAATGTATATAATTGAAAATTTGTAATCTTTCTAATTGAATTAATTTAAAAACAAAATGAAAATGCATGCCTACAATATAATATTATGAGAAATATTCGTTTAATGTGTAAAAGCTTTACAAATACTAGCTGTTGCCCGCGGCTTCGCTTCGCGTAAAGTTTCGAATCGAGTTGCTAATTTGAGTAGCGTGGCGTATGTTTGCCTTTTTAGACGCTACCTTTAGATATACAGTAAAAGACGTCCTGTTCGCTTTTTGTTCTTCGCCACCCGCCGCCTTCCGCTGAACGCTGACCTTGTTGGGCTAGTCGCCGCCGCGCAGCCCCCGCTAGGTATTTCGAGTTGCTTGCCCGCGTTACTTATTTCATGATATCTCTAAAAACTATTCCAACTAAAAAGTTACAGTACATTGCTAATTTTATCTCCATTTAACACCCGTGATGATGGATTTATTTATTTTGATAAGGATTCATATTTTACTGCTAATGCCTTCAACAAACTTGAACTACTTTTTTCTTATTTTTTCGAGTCATAAAAGCAGTTAATGTAGCTTAAATATAAAAGTTGGATATATGCTGTCGCAGACTTTTTTTTAGATCTCTTTGAGGGCGACGTTTTTGTTTTACATAGTTTTCAAAAATACCAAACCGTTTTGTCAGCGCACGCTGATAAAGCACATCACCAGCACATTTTCTCCGACTCGATTTACAAATAACGTGATTTCGTATTGAAAACTAATATTTATCACAATAAAATATAGCCTATAGCACTACTCGATAATTTAGCTTTCCATTAGTGTAAAAAAAATTAAAATCGGATAATTATTATTATTTTTTTTTTTTACATAAATTTACAATCGTATTAGTTGCAGAATCTGCCTAACTAGGCCATAGCCCGTACCAAGGAAAACTCTATGTATGGCAAAGATTTATTTATGTGCACATAATATTAAAATGAAAAATACAAAATATGATAAAATATAAAATAGATAAGCGAATTCAAATTAAACTTATAATTATAATTAAAATATTGATATAGCATGGTCATGGAAATAAATATTAATATAAAATGTCGTAATATGAAGTTTGTAGAACAAATAAGTAAATAGTATTAAAATATAAAGTGTAGTGCAATGTATGACAATAATAATAATGCAGACCTTTACTTTAAAATATGACTTATTGCCTTTTCCACCTCATTTCTACCAAGTTGAAGTAAATGTTATGTAATTTTAGATTTTAATTGGATTGACTTAGTGTATTGGCATGTTTTCATAGATTCTTTTAGATGGTTATACATTTTTGGCCCTATAAAGCTAAAGTGTCTTTGGGCGAAGGATGTTCGGGTTTTCTGTACAATGTGTTTACAGGTTGTTTTTAGTTTTGGAGATTACCCCTTACATACAAACTTACACACATTTCTTCTTTATAATATTAGTGTAGATTACACGCACACAAACATATAAACACTTTATAGTAGAGTTGGTTGTAAGATATTGTCATCTATTATTACTATCAATATACCCCTGAATGCCTAGGTAACCGACCGCTCGGCCGTCGCATGCACCGCACGCAAGTCATAAGCTGTTCCACGGGCGGGCGGCCGATCGTCAATTTTATTGCCAGTTGATAACTTATTGGCTGAATTGGTTATTTGTACTATTTTCATATTAAATAATAATAGATGATATGATATCAAATGTAGATAACGTTTTTTGTAGAGAATTTTACAACCCTTTTTGTATATTATGCATTTTCCGATATCGCTAACAGTTAGCGAAAAATTGAATCAGAGCGCCATTTTGCCCAGTAGGCGATCTCCCGTGAGGTGAGCGTAGAGGACTTAGGACGAAAACAGACCACTGTCTAGTTACGCCACTCGCCCGTAAGAGACTAACGCCTTACCGCGAGGTAACCAGGTTAATCACAACCAAGGGGGCGACACTCGTGTCGTTACTTCCAGTTGCAACCAGATTACTCCGGTCTCGCGACTCGTTACAGGTTCGCGGTCTTCCTTACGTAGCGGTGATACGGTGGATACCGAATCTATCACGGACCACGGCATCCTTTACCCGGCTGTTCACCCGGTAAATCGGATAGCCGATTGATCGTTTCAAGAGCAGCTGCTCTAAGGTAACAACTACCTCCGTTCTATAGGAGACAGTACTGGTTCCAGACTCCCCCGGCTGACAGTCGGAATGTACAGTCGATTGGCTGACGCCGCACGGCGCGCAAACCGTCCAGGAACGCCCGAATGTTGACTCCTATGTGAGACTGGCCTGCAGGCCAGAGTCTGGCTACGCGGGCTCGCACTTCTGCGTGGAGGCCCCCGTATGGGTGTTGACCCGTGAGTATGACCGACCCTGAACATAGTGAGCCGTGAAATATTGGACGAAGTAAAAGTATGCCAGTATAAAAAAGGTTAAAAGCCTCTCCCATTAAGCTATAGTAACTACAGTCCGCTGATTTGACGTTCGGGAGTAAATCGACCAAACATGTCGTGATGTTTTCGGCGCCATGTCTTGGAATAATGTGCAGTCTATATAGACGCAGTGCATCGAAGAATAGTGTTGATGTAATAAAATTCCTTGACGGTGTTTTGCCCCGGTCGGCCATATTTTAAAATGGCGACAGACCAGCGATAAATCTGTCATGGCGAGCGGCGACATATAAAGCCCATATGAAATCCACGCGCCGATGTGAGCACCATAGAGTGGAACAATATGGCATTTGCTCCACGCGCGTTTGATAGATGGTCTTTTATATTGCGAACGGCTGATCTGATTTATAACGCCATAATTAAATAAATACATTGTATGAACGACGACATTTGCATCTTTTTCTATTTAGTATTCCGGACCAAAACATACGAACGGAGACCTATTTTTTAAAATCTATCAGGTACATATATCATCAAATGCAAGAGCAAAAAAAAAGATAATGAATTTATGACCCAGAAAAATCTCGTTTATTAAAAGAGAATGAGTAATTTTATAACACTTTGCTATTTATACCATACATTATTACAAGTGTAACATTTTATAAGCAAGAGTAACATTGTATAAGTGTAACATTTGTTTCTATATTAAAAACAAGAATAGAGCATTGGAATAAAAAAAAAATATTAGTGTAATTTGTATATGTATATGAGATAATACAAATTTTAAAATGTGATTTCGATGTTGTAACACTTTGCTATTTATACAGTTCGACCACGTAAGCTGCTTTCGTGAGCAACTTCACTGGCTTCCTATTCGCGATCGAAGAAATTTGCATACTTGTCGCTACTCTACAACATACTCAATAACCCCACTTCACCCTCCTATCTCAAGGAGAATTTCCACCCTTTGGGAGGCCACGGTCTTCCACTTCGATCAAGCCGGGATAACACACTCGCCATTCCGATACATCATTCTTCTTTTTACACGCACTCTTTTACAGTCCATTCTGCTCGTTTATGGAATCAGCTCCCTCACTCTATCAGACATGCACCTTCGTTGCATACTTTCAAAAAGTTGTTGAAGAAGATTGTTTCACTTAAATCAGGTAAAAAATCAAATTTACAAAAAAAAAAATCTTCAAAATGGTAGAACTTTGTATATAGGTAAATATTTATTAATCGGTTTATAATTGATCACCCTATTACCCCTACCGGACTTTCTATAGACTCTCCAATCAGTCAGTATACATAACTCTTCGCTATGTTCGCTAATCCTTATTACAGCGAGAACGGCTCGGTTGGTCGCTTTGATCGCATTCCAAGTGCACAGGCGGTTGAGCATCACATAAGGCTAGCAGTTGGACCGGAATCCCGCAAGGATTCAAATTCGTTCGTATCAGTGTCGTGTGAGTGGCTTCCGCAAATAAACGTACCTATGTATTTATATATCACGTAATTGACCCGTGTGGTAAGGGAGTGGGAGGAGGGGGGGGGGGGGGTAATGGCGGTACCTCAGGTAATTCCGCCATCATTAAATTATTGGTTGTGATAAACTGACTATAGCTCTCGAAAAGGTACTTCAAATTACAGCTGGGGATTCGGCAGTAGGCTTAGTCTAATTTCTTTTCGGACCTTACAACAATCAAAATTCAGCTCCTACTTTGTATACTGTAGACCAATGTTTTTCACTTTTTTAGATCGCGATCCCCATTTTGGTAAATTGAAAAAAATGTTTGTGTCCCCCAAGACTATCCTGGCAATATGTCAAGGATGTCATCTCGTTCAAATTAAAAATCGAATGGCAAACGCACGCGGATAAAACATTGTTTTGAATCAAATATTTAAAAGTTCATCCCTCCAAAGTAGATCAAGCGCTGCGTTTAAATTTACCCTTTTTAAGGCGACATGATACCTGGGAACGACCATATCTGAGGAATTTTAGTTTTATGAGTATTTTGAAAAATATAAGCATTAATTTTAAAAATGTTTCGAAGTGAATCCCTCCATAAGGAACCAATTTAAAATTTGGACTCAAAAAAGTTGCTTATTGCCTTGGACATTGAGGCTTTAAACTGACTTCGAAAACTTTCAGGCGCGTTTACTCCTACAATGTAAGCGGTGAGTGTGTTTTATTATAATTTCATTATATTGACTGGTTAATTTTCTAGGGCAGCACTTAGTCATATTTTTTATTTAGGCCCTAAATTAATTACAATTAATTAAAACGTGAGAGCGCTATGAGAGTTACGCTAAATATGCTTTGCCATTAACACCCTTATACCACCGATGCGTAAAGATAGTTATTCTGTGCCAGCGCTTCGATTGACCGTTTTGTATGTGTCTGGTTCCCGGCGCTAGCGGACGTGGAATCTGCGCTTGACGCTTCGTCAACGTTGGATTTTTATTGGTCAAACCCAACAAAATTGACTCCGCCTATTTTTTCGCATGTCCGCCCATTTTAAGCACTTATTTGTCCGTCACCTTAAGCACTTATTTGTGCGAAAAGGCACTTAATTTGCACGAAAAAGCAAATAAAACAAGTACCTATAGAAGCAATCTCGATATTGCTGGTGATGCATTTACTTTCTTCAAATCAACAAAGAATTGCAAATCTTATTAAAAAAATATGCAAGCTTTTCGTCGCAT
Organism: Micropterix aruncella; assembly: GCA_944548615.1. Classification (NCBI taxonomy): domain Eukaryota; kingdom Metazoa; phylum Arthropoda; class Insecta; order Lepidoptera; family Micropterigidae; genus Micropterix; species Micropterix aruncella. The sequence goes on along the minus strand of OX155975.1, from coordinate 529,778 downwards.
AGTTTAATTATTGTAACCACTGTTGTGTAATTATATCAATCAATAAAACTTTATATAATACATGTTTTTATTAAAATAATATATATTATATTTTATATAATACAAATGTATTATATTGTATTGCAATTTTTATACATATTTTTTTTTATTATATGAAAAATATCGCTGTTATACAGGTTTTACAGAGTTAAAACTTGATTAAGTCAAAATATGTAGTGCCAATACAAAACAGTATTCCATATTTGCACCTTCTTCTCCACATGTAACGTCGACGTGCTCTGTATATTATTAAATGTTTACAAAGGAGTACAGAACAGCACAAAGAAATTCCGCGTTGTGGTAATCTCCAGAGGCACAATTAAGCACAATTAAAAGTATGTCCACTTGCGTAACTCGGTTGGGGTTCCCGCATGCTTTATTCAAACACAATGTCATTGTGATCTCGACATTCTTTAAACATACTCTACGAAAAGTAGATAGGGATATGTAATTATGTAAAAAATAGAGTTACTTTTCGTACTTCGAATTACAAAACAGTTTTCAAAAAACCAATTGTTTTGTACTACGCATTTGTAAGCAGTTACCTCGCATATGGTCCTCAAATATGGTCTCCTAGAGCTATAATGTTTACGTTAAGATAATTGGATATATTTAAAATGTGTTCTTGAGACTTTAGAATTATGTTCCTTTTTGTCCTTTCCAAATTCAAACGAAGCTACTTTTCATGGGCTTCAATCATTACCATCAAGAAAAAATGCGCAAATGTGGTATTTTTATAAAGGTCGTTTACTCGACAGGTTGCATGTAATCATCTGATATGATTCAGCTTAGAAAAATGTATCAATTATTCATCAATGGGTTATAATCATCAACCCTTTAACCCTTGGGCTACGTAACGAGCAAATTTGGATGCACATCAGAACACCGTTGACTACGTAACGACCAATATTGGCGGCTTGCTCATAGTTCAGCTTGCTCTCGTAAGTTCCAAGTCCCAAGTGCTCACGATAGTCCAGGTATCTAATAAAACGTCTTTGGACGCCCTCCACCTATTTTTATACACGCCATATTGCGGATTCCAAATCTACGATACGAACTCTAACGTGCTACGAACATAGGAAAAGTAAAGTTGTGCCCATTTAAATTACTTAAAAAAGTAGAGCCTTATTTTCTGATTATTTTATATGGTCATATATCTGTACTTTTAGTTTAAAATGCATAACGTAGATTTAATATGTTTATTTGACATTTTACTGACAATTTGAATATTACGATGAATAATTTTAATAGGTATCTTTTCGAATTCCTAACCACTTCAAATATTAGGCTTCTATTTTGATTATTTATATTTATAGTTTGACAATCTAGTAGTTAATCCTTGACTACCTATGTATGTTCAGTAAAGAGTAGTAACGAAACTTACTACCTAACCCAATTATTTTGACACGTTCAAGAGCGGTCTTTAGCCGTCAATTGGACACGACGAAAATGTAATGAAAAAGCGTTTTAAAGATGTTAATGTTCGAGAATGGTTTACATATTCTATTAACAAAACCCAGAGTCCTCAACGCAATATGTTAAGGTCAGCTGTCCAACATGCACTGAGATAAATATTGGATTGATTCTTACATTACGATTTTGTTATAACGGTTTTATACAGAATAACGATGTTTCAATCGTAATTTTGTTGAATTACAAGAAATTTTGTGATTTACTATGTCCAAATCTTTAATAAAATCTGTAGGTATACACAGCATCAACTTGAGTACGACTATTGAACGATGAGCATATATATAGTCGCTGTATTCTAAGAGGTAGTCCTAAATTTGGTAGCAGACATGCCACCAGAAGAAGAAGGATAAAAAGAAGAAGCTATTACGGGCAATTTAGTTCGAGCATTTGTCGTTTCAACATTTCTCTTAAATTGTCTCGCATTTTCTTTCACACAGAAACAGTTACAGAAGCGCACAAATTATATCCACATTTGTAGAGGAATAAACATTAAAGTAACATTTGTGGCCGAGACATACATAAGTAAGATTCCCACGAGCTACCGCAATTACATGACACAGAAATCCACATAGTTTTATTACTCATAACTTTAGTCACAATATTTAATGTCTGGGTCGAACTGTCCAAGCGTTGAGTCAGATGTGCTTCGCTGAGAGTTTTAGGTTGATTCGTTCGTTTGTTCTCGTGTCTGGGCCAGATTAGGACACGTGTCTCCAAAAGTATGCGGTCTGGATGGTCTTGTCGTTCGCCTCTTGTAGGTTCTGGCTTGTGATGGGTTTGACATCTGCGGGCAGGATAGGAGGTGGTCTTCATCCTGCAGCTTTCCACAGTTGCATATTAGATTCTGTGTCTAGCCCAAGCGGACGAGGTTCGCTCGGCATCGTGTCACACTCACCTTCGGTATGTTGAGAATACGCCAGATGGTATAAGGCAGATAAGATCTCTTCCTTTACATCCTCGCTAAGTAAACGCCTCCATTGAGTAACTAGAGTTGTCGACTACAACGGGCGAGCCCGTCACCTCAGGAAGTGACGGCATCTCCCTGGAGTGAGCGCAGAAGACTTGGGCCGAACAGTCCACCGTCTAGCTCCGCCACAAACCCGTAAGAGGCCAAAGCCTTAGCCGCGAGATAGCCAGGAGTGTTACCCAGCGGGCTTACACTCACGCCCTTACTTCCAATTGCGACCAGATTGCTCCAGTCTCTCGATTAGTTACGAGTTCGAGGACGCTTGTGCGGTCCTCTCCCTTACGAAGCGGTGTATACCGAATCTATCGCGGACCACGGCATGGTCGTTTTAAGAGCAGTCGCCGTATGGTCCGCAACCACCTCCGCTCTATAGGAAACAGTACTGCTTCCAGACTCCCCCGACTGTCAGTCAGAGTGTGCAATCGATTGGCTTATGCCGCACGGTGCGCAGACCGTCCAGGAGCGCCAGAAGGTTGATTCCTAGGAGAAACTAACCCTAAGGCCAGAGTCCTGCCCGGGCTCGCAATTCATGCGTGGAGGCCGCCGGATTGGTGTTGACCCGTGAGTGTGACCAACCCTGAACAGAATGCGTCTTCGTGGCCAACTCAGCAAGGGCTCCTTGGCTGCCCCCTCCATTGAGTAATGCGGTTCGATTATTGACTGTCTTAGAGCGGTTGTGTGTGGCTCAATGATTTTCGCGATTTGAGGTGATCGTGGTGTGGTTATTGCCCGTGCAGTGGGTGTCTTGGATCGTCTATCACCTTTAGGCGTTCAAGGTGAGCCAGATCACGCTGAATTGCATGGGGAGCGATGGTTTGAGGCAGCCGGAGACAATTTTCGCAGCATACTTCACAGCAGTGTGGACCATTTTCGCGTGTGTTGATTCACTCCACACTGGAGCGGCATATAGGCGCAGAGCTGAGGTTCTGAGGGTAGCTGGATTGCAGTGGCGTGTCCAGGGTTGGTGAAAGGGGCAATCCCGACATACCTTTTTGTGTTTTTCACGCTTTTTATAGTAAAAAAAAGTGGTACTTTTTTACTCTTCAATCTTCAGTTGAAAATTTACTGCTTGTGTCGTAGATTCAATAAAGCACACTGAAGACATGTTACTGCTAGACAGAATCTAACTTATTCTAATCAGCAGTCTCATACCCTGCAGTGGCTTTAAGAAATGCCGTTTTATTTGCTTGAGCGAGTGAAATCAAACTAAGACAGACCTCACCACAAGGTACAATTTCCTCCATTGTTTATCAGACAATAACAAACACAAATCAATTTAAATTATAGAAAAAAAATTGCGCTGTCACTTGTTCAAAACAAAACGCTCGCATTCTACTTCCACAACCAAGCCTGGCTTATTCGTCAATAAAGTCGTATAGATACATACATTTTATTGCGTAATTTTCCACAGGTTAGACTGAGAGGACCACTGATTTTGAAAGCCGCGTTGTAAGCCCATGTGTGCGAGCGAGATGACTAGCTGAAGTCAGCTCTGTACGATTGCAGCGAATTGTCCCCTGTCGATAAGCTGTATTGGCGCGTGTAGCGATCTGTGCTTGCTAGATAGCAATAGGCGCTCGCAAATTCATTCATTAGTTTACCGATCTTTTAAAGAAAATTTTTAAGACATAAGGCAAGCCGGGCTTTTGGGCTTGTACGAAGGAACCGCCACTGCTGGATTGGTTCCTTATGTGCTCCCTATTCCTGGCGATGCTATTTCTGAAACTCAACTTCTGTTTCGTGTTGTCGCAATATGATTTGTATGTTCTCTAGAACGGTTGAGGGTCACTCCCAGTTAATCGGGTGCTTAACAGTGCTATAGATTTTCTCCTTTCCATCTGACCGTAAGTTTTCTGTCCGCTTGGTGATTTTTCAGGTGGGAAGGATACACCTAGGTTTTACTTGGGCTAGATCTAACGAGTTTAGCTGAACTGGCTCTTCATGTATTGAGGTTGGTAATGGCCTCCGATGGAGCTCCCAAATATATGTGCTTTGTAACGAACCGGGACGTGTCATTCAGCTCCGGATCAATGATTTTTGTCAACCGGGGCAAATTTTGACATTGACTTCCCAGATTTCTAGCATTTGAGATTAGCCAAAATAAATAATATTATTGAGGTCCATGATTTTTCAAATATTGTGCTAATTTAAATTACTTAAAAAAGTAGAACCTGATTATTTTATATGATCTTATATCTGTACTTTTAGTTTAAAATGCATAACGTTGATTTAATTTGATTATTTAACATTTTACTGACAATTTGAATATTACGATAAATAATTTTACTACGTATCTTTCGAATTACTAACTACTTCAAATATTAGGCTTCTATTTTGATTATTTATATTTATAGTTTGACAATCTAGTAGTTAATTCTTGACTACCTATGTATGTTCAGTAAAGAGTAGTAACGAAACTTACTACATAACCCAATTATTTTGACACGTCCAAGAGCGGTCTTTGGCCGTCAATTGGACACGACGAAAATGTAATGTAATGTAATATCCTGGGTGGGATTTGTGACCAGGAGAATAAGAACCATTAAATACATTTTAATCTTTATTACAATTTCATAATAACTTTCCTTGTGTCAAGGATCGCGAGGCCTGATAGAAATTCGTGACTCATTGTTGAACGCAGGTAGGTTATAATTATTTTTAGTTTGCTGAAATTCCGCTCACAGCTTGGAGAAAACGTCGCATCGACTATTTCATCTCCCTGTGGTGAAAACCAACGCATCCCAAAATGCATTTCTATACAGAGCGTGTCATAGATATAATACAGACTTTTTAAGTGTGGACATATTACACTCATCAAAAACCTCTTATAAGAACTCAATAAAAAAGATTCTAGAGTCTATCTAGATGATCACAAAACATTTATACATATTATATTTCATTTAATTTAGTTCAAGGACATAATTTTATCTCAAGTATATTCATTATAATACCTATATCATACCTAAAATTAAATATAAATATATTTATATACTACATTATATACACTATACTATATATTTATATACTACATTATATACTACATTATATATTTTTATCTATTTTGTCTATTCCTTTCACCTCACTTCCCATCCTGATCCCCCCATTCTCAAGCGGAAACAATATAAAATTATATTGCGTTCATTTTGTATACTTTATATTCGGAATCACATTAATGGATTTTTGTCACTTTTAAATAGGTTTTTATTGCATTGTATGTAGTTCTGTTTGGTTCCAGATTAAATTAAATAAAAATAAAATAAAATAGATGTCGTCGCTATATATCTAAAGGTAGCGTTTAAAAAGGCAAATAAACGCCACCTACTCAAATTAACAAATCGATTTGAAACTTTACGCGAAGCGAAGCCTCGGGCAACAGCTAGTATAAAATAAATGGTAATATCTATCAAACAAATAGTTTTTAGCGCTGAATGAACATTCTGCGAAGCTATGCCAGGAGGCAACGCAAAACTATTAGGTCACCACGCGTCCATTCAATTCATAAACGCAGTCACTATCAGTGGCAATTGTGGCGAAGCGTTACCGCATAAGTGATGGCATCAAACACTGAGACAACCGGCTGATTCGTGCAATGAATTGAGAACAGTGACTCACTATTACCAGTCACTGATATTAACTATGAGTAATGGTGCATAGAGCGCGCAGGACTAATAGGATATCGAGCATATTGTGTGATTCATGGATTTACTACCAGTGACTTACAGCTACGGACAGATATTCGCAATACAACGTGAAATGCCGCAAAGGTTTGCAATATATTTTTACACGACTACCCATCAAATAATACGACAAAATTTTACCAAAAAAAACGACTATTTCTTATAAGTGCGACAGCCGTGTCATGCTAAAACTTAGAACGGGCTATCATAATTGAATGCATATACAAAATTTCGTGTCTCTGATGTTGACCGTTGAGGAGTCCCCTCGTCGGAAGCCAACCCTGGCTGCAGCAGCCATTTCATGGTGAAACTTAGAACAGGCTGTCATAATTTAATGCATGTACAAATTTTAATGTCTGTGCTGTCCGTTGAGGAGTCCACTCGTCGGGAGCCAACCCTGGGTGTAAGAATCAGGTGGGAGCTAATGGGCCCTTGCTGAGTTGGCCACGAAGACCCATTCTGTTCAGGGTTGGTCACACTCACGGGTCAACACCCATCCGGCGGCGTCCACGCATGAAGTGCGAGTCCGGGCAGGACTCTGGCCTTAGGACTAGTTTCCCTTAGGAATCAACCTTCAGGAGCTCCTAGGCGGTCTGCGCACCGTGCGGCGTAAGCCAATCGATTGTGCACTCTGACTAACAGTCGGGGGGAGTCTGGAAGCAGTACTGTTTCCTATAGAGCGGGGGTGGTTGCGTAACTTTTTTCGACTGCTTTTGAAACGACCATCGGCTACCCGATCCTGGGTGAACAGCCGGGCAAAGGATGTCGCGGTCTGCGATAGATTCGGTTTACACCGTTTCAACGCTTTGTAAGGGAGAGGACCGCGCAAGCGACCTCGAACTCGTAGCCAATCGAGAGACCGGAGTAATCTGGTCGCAATTGTCAGTAAAAGCGTGAATGTAAGCCCGCTGGGTAATATACCTGGTTATATGGCGGATAAGGCGTTGGCCTCTTACGGGCATGTGGCGGAGCTTGACGGTGGACTGTTTTGTCCAAGTCTTCTGCGCTCACTTCACGGGAGATAGAACAACTAATCGTTAAAACTTCCTGAGGTGACGGGTTCACCCGTTGTAGTTGACAACTCTATTTGTAAGAATCAAGTTATGTTACAATTAAAAAATGCTTTGTCATCGGAACTGAACCAACATGTACATATTCAATTTCATATGATATGATTCGAGGAGTTCCTTCAATTCCTCATGGATTCCACCATCAAAACAGGATTTCAATAAAAATGCGACCAATCTGGAAGTATATCTTCCAAATAAAAAAAGAATTTTCCAAATCGGTGCATAAATGACGGAGTTCTGAGGTAACACACATTTAAAAAAAAAGATACAAACGAATTGATTTTGAAGTTGGTTAATAAAAATATATAAAATAAAGGCTTGGTCCATTCTTCACGGTTTAATGCATGTCTCGTTCGTAGATAAATTCCAGCATATTATTTGCGATAGCATGCACATAATAATGTAGATCCCGACCTCCCATTTCGGTGTGTAATAATTAATTAATTGAAAGGATAAAGATCGTGCCAACTATTTCCAGCCATAAATCCTGTATTGGGAAAGGACGAGCTTGGCGGTAGCTCCACACTACAAGCTCTATTTAAGCTATTCGAATCATATATGCATGAATGCAGCGCGAGTAGATATAGTACACTACATACGTGTAAGCCCTCTGAATCAGGGCTGCATTTTGTTTTTTGTCTTTAATTATAGTAAATACTAGCTGCGCCCAGCGGTTTCACCAGCGTGGTGATGGAAAATTGTGATAATGATGATAGAAAAGCATATATCTTTATAAATTATAGCCTATGTGTTATTCTGATGTATAAGCTATATTATTATAAAGTTTCATCAAAATCCATTCAGTAGTTTTTGCGTGAAAGAGTAACAAACATCCATACATACATACAAACTTTCGCGTTTAATATTAGTAGGATAGTAGGATAGAATTTAAATTTCGAATGTCAATTTCTTAGATTTTTTTCCTACTTACTTGACAGTTATCGTTATATTTTAGATAATTCACACTATAGCTTTATAAATTATAGCCTATGTGTTATTCTGATGTGTAAGCTATATTATTGTAAAGTTTCATCAAAATCCATTCCGTAGTTTTTGCGTGAAAGAGTAACAAACATCCATACATACATCCAAACTTTCGCGTTTATAATATTAGTAGGATTTACATACACAATATGCAGTCTTGTAAGGGTCCAAGGACTTGTCTAATGGGTATTCGCATAGAATTTTAAAGTTCAAGTTTAACAAGGAATAGTCAGGTTAATTATATTATTATTTTAAAGTTCTCGTTTAGTAAAAGGGAAATTTTGAAGTAATATAATTTGCACGACTAAAGACACGACGAAAGTACATCTATATAGTATCATCATCATCCGGTAGGCCTCCCCCATAGAATGCCATGACGAGGATGTGTTACAGGATTCCCGTATATGTTACAGGATTTTGGCATTTTTAACGTACTTTGCGTAATTTTCCTTCGAACATGTGAAAGGTGGAAGTATTCCCTGAAGTCATCCCTCAAGAAAAACTGAAATTATCGGATACCGAAACATTTTGAAAGCAGTATAAGCATTGCAATAACTGAATACGGCAATCACCTCAGGAAGTTTTAACGACATTAACTCGTTCTGACTCCCGTGAGGCGAACGCAGAAGACTTGGAAAGACAAAATCCACTGTCTAGTTACGCCACCTCTTACGTAAGGGGCTAACGAATCGGCTAATAACCAGAGGGATCTGAAGATGCATGTTTCTTATGTCAGCGGGGTAGTTGTCGACCTGGCGTCATCTATTTTTGAAACGATCCGTTGGCCACTCGATCCTGAGTGGTCGTGGCGGGCAAAGAGCAAATCGGTCCGCGATTTACTGATTCTGAATTACCGCTTGCGTCAGGTAGAAACCGTGCAAGCGACCTCGAAGCCGTGACCAGAACGGAGGACGGAGATATCCGGCCATATCTGGAAGTGAAAGCGCTAGGTCGCCCTGCTGGTTTCACTTCCCAGTGCCTCGCGGTAAAGCGTTGGACTCTTACGGCGGACTCCGTTAGCGGTGTTTAGACAGTGGACTGTGTTGTCCATAAGTCTCTCTGCACGGTTGAACGAACGACTATATATTGTTATAACATCCTGGGGTGGCAACTCCAAGGTGATCATTTTTGACATAAAATTCTTCGGCTTTCTTCGAATTTTTCTAAAATTCGTCGAAAATTCAACGAATCCGTAGCAGCTAATTAGAGTTAATAAATCGAGGAAAATCTGACGTGCCGAATTCGACCCTGTGGACGTACGTGTATGTGGACGGTTTTACGAGGGGGATTCCCCGGTACGCCATCCACTGACCGCATGGCCTCCTCGGCCGCAAACAAGAGCCGCAATCGTGTACACCGGCCCGAATTAATTTGACGGACATTTTAAAGAGGACGTGCCAAGCATGGCAAATGACCGTACAACAGGCGGGACGGGACACGATGCACCATGTATATATCTACCAGTGTTGCCTCCGCAAAGCTTGCCTCTATAAAAGTCGTAGCATATAGACGCCAAAAATAACATGAAAAAAATCGGTTGTGTTACCCTAAAACTTCACGGCAAGTGGACAAGCCGCTCGCCAACCCCTCCCCACCCCCTTCCCCACACGCCGAACGTACCTGCCCTCCAGTATTTTCCTAAATATGGCGGACTTTAAATATTATTTGCATCGCTTAATAAAATAAATATTCAGATGAAATCACTTGGCTACTTGCCGGGAAAGTCGTGGGGTGACGCAACCGATTTTTATCTTACTTTGAGACACATTATGGGGACCGCAATCTATCACGATGACCGCCTGTTTTCTTGCACAAAACTCGTGGAAAAAGCAGTAACTTCTTATCTCTGACTCCAAGCAATGGTTGAAAGTTGCAGACGATTGTAAACACTATGCAGGGGGGGGGGGGGGGCTTATGGGAGATTATACCGTGAATTATGATCGGAGACCACTTCGGCAATTCAGTTAATTTAGCGGAATGGTAAAAGTTCTCGGTCGACAAAACGAAACAGGGAGGAGAGGAGCGATGTAACAGGAGTTTATGTTTCGCAAGGAGGTACAGTCTCCTCTCGCCATTTTATCTCACATAGCCGTATATTATCTTCTTGTATATAAAAATGAATCGCCGTGCGTTAGTCTCGCAAGATCTCGGAAATGACTCAACCGCTTTGAATTATTTATCTTTTATTTTGTTTGGCTTGATTCAGGGGTGGTTTAAAAAAAATTTATTTAAGACAAACTCAAAGAAACAACTAAAAATCGAAATTGGTAATTTTGGGAAATAGGCCACTTTCAATAAATGGCGTTCGCTGCGTTCCTATTGTTAGACAGCTGCGCCGTCCATAACTGTTATTCATTCCGTGCGATTGTGTAAAATTTCAAAAAGTCAAAAAAGTCAAGAGTCGAAAGTCAAAAAAGTAAAAAAAGTCAAAAAATCGAAAGTCGGAAAAGTCCAAAAAATCGAAAAATGCAAAAAAATATTAAAAAGCCGGACAAGTTAAAAAAGTCGAAAATCCGAAAAAGTCGAAAAACTCAAACCGTACATGATTCGGCCATTTTATAGATTCAATGAATTGGATTTGGTAGGTTGATAGGTTATAAGTAATCAATTCTTTAAAAGAAGTTTTTAAACGACTGCCTAAAAAAGGAGTATTATGTGTTTAGGATTCATCTAAGTCTGTTTTATTATTATTCATCTTTGTAAAAATAAAAAGTTGTTTTTAATAATGAATTAAACATTTATCTAGCTTATATAAAAGATTAAATAATCGAATGAATGAACTAATTTACAAATAAAATAATAGACAAAATTTTAACACAAAGAAAAGCCGACTCCAAATTTTTTTTCCAAAGTGCAGCAGCCATGTCATGATGATACTTAGAACGGGCTATCATAATTGAATGCGTATACAAAATTTTATGTATTTGCTGTTGACGGTTGTGCAGAGTTTCCTCGTTGGAAGCCAACCTTGGGTGCCGCAGTCCTTGGTGAAACTTCGTACAACAAACTTCGTACCTTGGCTGTCGTAATTAAATACAAACACAAAATTTTGTGTCTGTGCTGTTGACCGTTGAGAAGTTCCCTCGTCGGGAGCCAACCCTGGGTGCAGCAGCCATGTCATGATAAAACTTAGGACGGGCTATCATAACTGAATGAGTATACAAAATTTGGGGTCTGTACTGTTGACCTCGTCGGGAGCCAACCCAGGGTGTAGAATTATGTCATGCTTACCATAAAAATAACGAAAGGCAGGGTTCCCATTCAATTAATAGTTTTTAAAAAAAACACTAAAACACGCTTTTATAAATGCATGTAAAAACCACATCCTTGAAACCTAATCGTGGTCAAAGTTCATTCCAAGACTTTTCTAACAAGTCCAAACACAGCTACGATACGATGTTCCATCATGAAGTTCCAGTTCATATCTTCCGACTACATCATCAGATCAGTTCGACAGTACCATATTATTGTATTGTCATCAGAACTACATACAGCTGTCAATTTTCATGACGCTACGATCCTTGGAAGATGGTTAAATTAGTTACCTTAGATTTCATTACATCGTTAGTTACATACAGGTCGACCTAATAAAAGCGTGTTAATAAATGAATTGCCATCGGAATTGAACCAACATGTAAATTTTCTATTTCATATGATAATATTTGAGGAGTTATCTCAATTCCTTATAGATCCCATCATCAGAACAGGATTTTGATAAAAATGGGAGCAATCTGTATGTATATACTTTCGAATAAAAAAAGAATTTTCCAAATCGGTTCATAAATGGCGGAGTTCTGAGGTAACAAACATTTAAAAAAAATAACCAGTCGGTTAATTAGGTAGAAACATCAACATTCTAAGAGGTCTTTTATTCATCGTTATTATAAATTGACTTTTTTTTAATTGCACATCGAAAAACTTTATACTTATCATTTAAATAACTTTATATATCACACACGTTAAATCAGATTGCACTCGTGGCGGCACTCGCGACTGACAGCCTTGCGACAGTCGCTTAGATTATTGACGGTTAAGGTTTTGCCATTCGGTTCCTGTTATTTTTGTAAGCTAATCAATGTTTCATAGTAATTAATTCTTAAATAAATAAATAAATAAATAAGTTGTTGAGGCGTGCGTCTGTGTGAGTCGTTTCGAACGTTTGTACGTAGATTCCATACTGTTTTAGCTATATATTCACTGTGCCAGGTTCCAAGTTCAGGTTTTCCAAGTTCAAGGTGGCCAGTGTGTAAATTTTCAAATTCAAAATGTCACAAAACTTTCCCTTTTTGTCGGTTGGTGGTCCGAGAAAGTAAATTCAAAATAATCAATAGGTAGCTACTTATATACATGCTGTTTTTAAATGACTGTTGCTTTATGTAATTGTACATTTTATTTTGATTATGCGAAATGAAGTTTACGTTCGTACCCTTCCTTAAGGCTCTGGTTCTTAAAATCGATAATTCGCACCGCAGTCGCCTTAAATGCCGCCCGCAGCTACTAATATGTCGAAATTACAGGGAATGTAACGGTTACAGCGGCTGTTATGCAAAATTACGCTTCTAACGTCGGCCATTATAGGTTTTACTGTTTAACAGATGCCAGGGAGTGGTTTTAATGTCCGCCTATCTTTAATTGTAGCCCAGTTGCGTGCCCCGCCTGCTGAGGCCTTCCAGGGATTGCCTCTTATTTACGGACTCATTTCAGTGAGTTTGCGCCGCACGGACTCTTAAATAGAGTAAATACGTTAAGGCCGTTTCACATTTTACATTACATTTACCAGAGTAACCTAAAAAGTAGTAACTACAAAACCTTTCTCAATAATCGAGAAAGCTTCAGATTGGATTCTGGAGGTCGATTCGGTCTTTAAGCAGTATAAATTCCCTGAAAGTGTCTGATGCACAGCCCTCCGTCCAGATATAGCTCTTTACTCTCTATCTCGATAGGTGGCCCTTATCGTAGAATTAACTGTTCTTTGGGAATCAAATATCCCAAAACACCACGAGTACAAATTAAATATATACCATGATCTCGCAAATGCCGTCATCCGGAACGGCTTCACTGTTCACCTTCACGCGGTGGAAGTAGGCGCTCGTGGCCTGCCAGCTAAATCTATGTTTCACCTTTTTAAAACCTTGGTCTCTCCAGGAAAATAATCAACTCCTTCTTAGAAAAATTATCTAAAACCGAGATTTCCGTATCTTGAATTATATGGCTTCGAAGGGGGGAGTGAATGACTGGTAAAGGTGACCACTCACATGTGGCAAGACAGCTGTCCTAAGCCTACCACAGCCGGTCGCTAGTCCGGAATCCACTGCTCAAACCCCCCCAGAAGTTTACAAAGTCTATTAAACTCAGACAGACAGATATACCAACATCCATTTTTAAAATATAGATTAACAAACTACGTTACACTCTCTTCCAAAAACGACATGGCAAGAAGGCATCGTCTATTGGTGAATGCTATAAAAAAAACAAACAGGAGAATACGAAGGAAAACCATTACAATATTTCCAAGTTACAACATGATGGCCTTGCATGATATCTGTGGTCAAGTAGTATCTACTAGAGTTGTCAACTACAACGGGCGAACCAGTCACCTCAGGAAGTTTTAACGATTAGTCGTTCTATCTCCCTGGAGTGAGCCCAGAAGACTTGGACAAAACAGTCCACCGTCAAGCTCCGCCACATGCCCGTAAGAGGCCAACGCCTTAACCGCGAGATAGCCAGGAGTGTTACCCAGCGGGCTTACACTCACGACCTTACTTCCAATTGCGATCAGATTACTCCAGTCTCTCGATTGGTTACGAGTTCGAGGTCGCTTGCGCGGTCCTCTCCCTTACGAAGCGGTGAAACGGTGTATACCGAATCTATCGCGGACCACGGCATCCTTTGCCCGGCTGGTCACCCAGGATCGGGTAGCCGATGATCGTTTCAAGAGGTCCGCAACCACCCCCGCTCTATAGGAAACAGTACTGCTTCTAGACTCCCCCGACTGTTAGTCAGAGTTCACAACCGATTGGCTTACCCCGCACGGTGCGCAGACCGTCCAGGAGCACCAGAAGGTCGATTCCTAGGGGAAACTAGCCCTAAGGCCAGAGTCCTACCCAGGCTCGCACTTCATCCGTGGAGGCCCGTCGTATGGGTGTTGACCCGTGAGTGTGACCATCCCTGAACAGAATGGGTCTTCGTGGCCAACTCAGCAAGGGCGGCCCCTTAGCTTCCAAAGTAGTATCTATGCATAGTGTCTCTTTTGCAACTGGTACTGTCTCTCGCGAACCGGGCTGTTTGCAAATCGGGCATTGTGAAACCGTTCCAATCCGGGTGGCCTTTCGTTTATTGGGGCTGTAAAGACACAGAGTAATTTTTGTGACCCACTCTTAAAGCTTTTTGCTAGCCACCCCAATCTTAACGAGCTCCTTAACCGGGCCTTTATTCTCTGCCTCGGACGTCGTATTTTAAAATAACTGGCTTAATTGTTGAGGCTTAGTAGCTATTTACCTGCGTGCATTTTAGACCATTTTTAGATGGCGTCATCAAGAGTCTAATAAATTGATTATATAGGGTATATTTGCTCAATGCCTGACAAGTTTTGGCAGCTAGGATTTTACTACAAAACGCAACGTGTAGATGGCACTTATCGTTTCAAACCATTACAATATTTACACTAAAAAGCGTTTTTTATGGATTGTGTAAGAGTATCTTGAGCTACGGGATGATAGGATGGGGCGGTTGTTCTAAATCCATTCGTTACTCCTTAGATATTGCACAAAAGTCAATTTTAAAGATTATCATTTGATTATCATACGCTAAGAAGTGTCTACTTTGTTGTCTGCGAGTCGGTTATTCGATATGGCATCGTAGCTTGGGGTTGTGTGGCGAAAACGCTTCTGGCCACCCTTTGCAAAGCGCAAAAGGCTATACTGAGGGTGATCAATAAAAAACCCCAAACATATTCTTCCGATGACCTTTTCCGAGAGTATAGTGTTGAGTGTGAGAAAAATGTTTGTGCTAGTAACTCTCACTAAATTCCAGAGTGAGTTAGGAGAACGGAAAAAAGTCAACAATCTCGTGCGACAAGAAGATCGAAAAAAACAAATTTTGCAATACCACTTAGGAGATCCGCTTTTGCCCAATCCAGTTTCTCTTATCTTGCTCCCAAATTTTATAATTGCCTACCACCAAACATTAAAGACATTAAAATTTCATATAAATTTAAAAATAGTTTGAGTGCCTACCTCTCAAATTGTACAAATGCAGATATTGAACACCTTATTAGATAATTGAATCTTTATAATAAAAACATAATAGTATATGTAGTAATATAAATTGATGATTTCTAAATATAATTTTATTTTCATTTTTGTGAATTTATTTTGTATATTATTAATACTTGGGGGTGCATTCCGAATATATGGGGAGTCTGGAAACAGCAATGTTTCCTATAAAGCAGGGGTAGTTGTTAGTCTTACGGCAACTGCTCATGAAACGACCATTCGGCCACCCGATCCCGAGTGAAAAGCCGGGCAAACGATGTCGTGGTCTGCGATAGATTCGGTAGATACCGTATCACCGCTACTTAAGGGAGAGGACCGCGCAAGCGACCTCGATCCTGCAACCAGTCAAGAGGCAGAAGGTATCCTCCTGAAGGTTAATTCGAGACGATGATATCCTTCCAAACTGGTAGTCAGGGGGCGAGGCTGCCCGCTGGTTACCTTTCCCGGTGCCTCGCCGTAAGGCGTTGGCCTCTGTACGGGCAGGTGGCGTAACTGGAAGTCTTCTGCGCTCACCTCACGGGAGACAGAACAATTTAATTTCAGAACGATTCAGATTTAACGATTTGGGATCACCCATTGTAGTTGCCAGATCTTGTTTCACGAAACCATTCGCTACCACCTGTTAGAGCAGAAGAGTTGCCAAAACGTACTATGACATAGAGCAATCTTAAAGGTAGTTCTATGACTGTCCATCGATGGTGCCTCTTGTTTCTTCTACACACAACACATCCCCCCTAAACTTTTTGAAAACAAAATATTGTAGAAATATACCGAATACATTAATTACGTATGCATTTACTGTAAAGTTCCGCAGTCTATTTAAATAAATTAATTGTAAAGACTGCTATGCAGGTGTTGCATAACGTTGCATAAAACGTTCAGAGAAAATGCAACGTCCAATTAGTAGACAAAAGTTGCCAGTCAGCGGTCAGATTAGAGCGAAATTTTGCACAATTTTCGCTTAGCTCCCAATTAGTGAGCGAACAGCATAACGGCGTTTCTCACAATATGCTTCATTGCGCTCAAAATGGATTTAGTGGATCGAGCTTTATTATTTGACTTGCAGGTCAACATCCGTCTGACAAGTAGTAAAACAAGAACTCTATAAAGTTCGTATACGGTTCTGACCCGGTTTTATCTTTTAAACTAGCTGACCCGGCGAACTTCGTAAAGTCGGCGAACCCGTAACAGTCAATGAATATCGTGTTATGCCGCTACCACACTTCGTTATGCGTTATTCGTTATGCGCCTTATTCGTCCGCATACGACGAAGTGTGGAAGGTTCATTCGTCTATTTGTACGCATAACACATAAGCGCGAATAGCAAATACGCGTATCCGTCCACTTGTCGGTTTTTTTGGCACACATCAAAGGACACGAGTAAACCGAACATGTGCGTCGACTGACCACACTTCGTTCAGTCATTCGCGCGCTTAAGTTTCCTATGACTTGTGATCATCCATCAGCGTTTTCTATGAGGTCTTTTAGTAACTTTGTACTTATACAACAGGTACTGGTAAGTTGCATTTAGGTAAACATAAGCTGCCGTTGCCGCTTCCATTTTGACAGTTAATACGCGCACAACACGCATATTTGGCACGTTCCGCATGCCGGCACGAAGTGTGGATGGCCATGTTTGTTATTCGCGCGCATAGGAAATATTTGGACGAATGCGGCGCAGACGCATAACGCATCACGCATCGCGAAGTGTGTTAGCGGCATTACAGATTAGCTGAAGTTAATTTATGATTTTATTGAAGTAATACAATAAATACAAAATAAATATTAAATTCACTAATTTATTAAGATAATAACACAAAAAGAAATATAAAAGTACAAAAATTAAGTCTATCAATCGCGTGTCAGCAAGACATGATTGAAACTATTTACATATTGTGCGGCATGGGATGCACTCGGTTCAATTCCCTTCATTGGAGCACCTTGTGATATACGACATTTTTTGTTAATTTTTTTATCCGGCGCAAGAACAAATAAGCGATATATATATATATATATATATATATATATATATATATATATATATATATATATATATATATATATATATATATATATATATATATATATATATATATATATATATATATATATATATATATATATATATATATATATATTTGGTTTACCAGGTAATAAGAATTTATAATAACTATTAGTGTATAAATTCTTTCAAATTTCTTATGACCTTTCTATACTTAGTTTTTATACAAGTTTTACGCATATTTAACAAAAATAATTTCAGCCTTGGAACAGGCTAAAGCCTACTAGTATTTTACTGTAGATTATTGTAAATTACAAATCATCCTAAATTGCGTCTGTGTGCGCTTAGTGTGTGATCCATTCCTTGGATAGAGAATAGGATGGATGGAGATGTAGTTACTGTTGAGGCTAACTGCCACACACCGATGTGACAGTGGATTTAGGGCCGTTTTCTAAAAGCGACGGATACCTGTCGGTATCGGTTTTCGTAAAACTGTCGGTTTGCTCAATATACAATACATTTTGCGTTTCAATATGTAACCGATACCGGTAGATCAAACCGATCGGTTACAACTTACCGACAACCGGCAGTTTCCTTCATACAAAATGTGATAAAAATGTAATTGGTCAAATTTGGGCGTTTACTGGGTGGGGGGGGGGTCGGGTTATCGGAGGCTAGTAGGGAGATTAGGATACTGGCACCTGGCTGACATCTGTATGCTGCCACCATCCTGTCACAACGAAGCTCTCACCAGGCTATCACCAGGATACTGGTACTGGTGTTACAACAGGATTCTGGCACTGCTTTGGCTCCAGGGTGCTTCGTACAGGCCGGCTTCAGAAAGATGGAACCAGGTTTTTCATCCACGATGCCAGCACTGGGCTGACACTAGGATACCGATACCGATCCTCACCAGAATCCTGTTACCAGGCTGCCTTGGTTTCAGGGGTGCGGGCTGTGGGTGGGGGCTGCGGTTAGCAAGGAAAGAGGTGTGGGGGATGGATGCAGGGGAGGGGGGGTGCGGGGGAAGTGTTGCGGGGGAAGTGTTGAGGAGAGGGATATGATCAAATATTAACGCTGTCTGTTGGCGCTTAGCCGAGAAACGGAACGCGCCGCTTGAGCAACCCAGTCGGGTTCTTCCGCGGGCCGAGCGAGGGCAGTCATCCTTTTATTTATGAAATTAATATTGAAATGAAATCAGCCCTGGCCACTTGCCGGGAGTATTTCGCTGACACAACCGATTTTTTTTATTATTTGAACTACCCCCTTCTAAGTATAAATTACGTCATACTACGAAAAGCATGAATGAATATCTGATTTGATTGATCAATAAATTATTTGATATGATTTGATAAAATGAAATACTACGTATTAAATGACAATAATGATAAAATAGTGTTTTCAAATACCTGTTGCTCAGCTCTTTAGTTGCTACTTACAACTGTAGATTAGTTCAAATGCATACCTGAAACAAACAAAAGAAGTTTACATCAATACAATTTCATGATTATGATATATTATTGATATATGAGTATCACTGATTATGATATTATGTATGGATGTGTGTTAACTAGGGATTTTTATTTGGTTATTTTACATTGTTTTGAGTGGTTTCAACACTTTGTCTGTGAGATTATTGAAAGATTTTTGATGTACATATATCTCACCATTTAGAAAATAGTTTTTGAGCATTTTTGCCTAATTTTCGTGGATTTCTCGCTAAATAGAATGTATGGCCGTATGTTTGTTTATATCGTACCTCGGGTCTATGGCTATGTTACACATATAATTTATAGCAGAATTTATTACTTGTATAACGCCTTCTTTAACCGATCGGAAGCCAGCTCGGGTGCCGCTCGGAAGCCAGCCTTCGCGCGCAAAAAACTGCGCCCCAACTTTTTGGTAGATTTTGTGAATAAATACTAAAAATATTGTTTTTTCGTGAATTCCCTCTTGTTATTTAGTAATTAATCTTATTAGTCATGTATATTATATATTTATCTATACTAATATTATAAAGAGGTAAAGCTTGTGAAGTTGTAGGAAGTAATCTCTGGATCTACTGAACCGATTTTGAAAATTCTTTTACCAATAGAAAGCCACGTTATTTGTGAGTGTCATAGGCTATATATTAATCCGAACAATGAAAAGACTTTTTCGTGGTAGTCGGATTTCCGAAGTAAGTCGGAAAAAACGGTCGAACGAAAACGTTTCTAACGAACGCTGCCTTAACGATGAGAGATATATGATTAAGTTCTAGAGAAAAGTTGTAGAGCTTGATAATGCCTACAAAAAAGTCAGCGACAGCATATGCGTAACTTTTATATTTAAGTAACAAAAAGTAGTATTTTATATCAAAAAAATAATTTAAATCGTTAGGTCATGTTTATTGGTCATATTATCAACAATTATGAATTATTATCAAAATAAGTGAATTTATCGTCTCAAGTGTTTAAAACAAAAAAACTTTTCCCTTTTACTGCATATAATTTCACTTTCACTGCATAAATGGTTAAAGAGATAATACGCTCACAAATAAGACACTCACAAGAAGACACTTACAAATAACGGTAATATAGTCAAATTGGCATGCAAATACATACGTATGTATGTATTTGCAGTAAAAATATAACCCTTCTTTTGGCAGTCAGGAAAAAAAATAATAGCACTCAGTACTAACCAAACCACACTCATAATTTTATCACAAGTAAAAAGTTTTACCGCCCAACAAAGTGGGCACGGGTCAGCTAGTATAATATATATGGGGACTGGCCGAAACGGCTACGCGCGGGTCAGTCAAATGACGCAAAGTGCCTATAGGCACTGTTGCCGTCCGACGGGTTAATGAGTATTCTGCATTAAAAACTGAAAGTAAAATTAAATCGTCACGACTCAGAATCAAATGAAATACGTTAATAAATCACAATTCGTGGGTATTTTCGAAATTAAAAACATCTCTTAGCATTATTGGAAACAGGCCATAAAAGCAAACGACCTACGCCCAAACCAAATGTTTACTTACAGTTATAACAGGGGTGCTAGCACTTAAAATATTAATCTCGAAAATGGACTGCAGGTGGGGACAGTTTAGGGAGGGTAAAAATAATGGAATCGAAAATGAAAAGGAAACTTGAGAAATGTCGAAAGAACCGAAACCATTAATTATATATTCATTTCATTGTATTATCTAGTACATATACTAATAGAAATAGAAATAGAAATATTTTTATTGTCCGAAATTGTGGTGGTACATTTATGGTGATAATGCATCTTTTTGGTACCATAGCATTATTTGGTACCAAAATAACTATGTATCTCACAATATTATAAAGAAAGATTGTTTGTAAGTTTGTATGTAGGGGGTTATCTCCGAAAATACTCATCCGATTTGAAAAATTCTTTCACTAAAAGAAAGGTCCTTTATCGATGAGTGATAAAGGCTATATTTTATTGCGATAAATATTGGTTTTCAATACGAAATCATAATATTTATAAATCGAATCGGAGAAAAATGGAGGTAAACGGTTTGACATATTATATTGTAAAAACAAATTAAAATAAAAACGTCGGCCTCAAAGAGATCTATAAAAAAGTCGGAAATAGCATATATCCAATTTTTGTATTCAAGATGCAATAACTGCTTTTATGTCACGAAAAATAAGTCTCAAAAAATAAGCTTTTACATCTCAAAACAACAGTACATGACCTGGAAACGCCCATCATCTCCAACTCCTAAGAAATTCAAGGTTATTTCATACACGGATAAGATCATGGACTCTGTATCCTGGGACAGGCAGGGAGTCGTGATGATTGAATACTTTGATCATGGAGCTATAACGGTGGACTGTATATGTTGAACAATTAATAGGTGGACTGTTTTGTTTCACGAAGTTAACGCACCAGTACACAAGTGCAGAGTTGCGATAGCATCCATTGTAGAAGCTGGTTTTAAAGTACTGGAAAATCCAAACTCATCGGACCTTGCCCCAAAAAAAATCTACACTGAGAAAAATATTGGAATTCTGGATACACTGTCGTTTTGTTCTTACGGTTTTATACAGAACTAGCTGACCGTGCCCACTTCGTTGGGCGGTAAACATTTTTACTTGTGATGAAATTATGAGTGTGGATCGGTTAGTACTGTGTGCTATGATTTATTTCCTGACTGCCAAAAGGAGGGTTATATTTTTACTGCATATGTATGTATGTATTTGCATGCCAATTTGGCTATATTACCCGGTCTCAAATGAGTGAATGAAATAATTATTATTGAATAAATTATGTTTATTTTAATTGTTCAAAACTTCTCTATATACTATATTAGATGTAGGTAATGTTATTATTTGGTACCAAAATATATTGTCTTTCAGGAGTTCCAAATCGAGATACGGTCGCGGTTCGATACCTATGTCGTATTATCTCTTTAACCATTTATGCAGTAAAAGGGAAATTATATGCAGTAAAAGGGAAAAGTCTTTTGTTTTAAACACTTGAGACGATAAATTTACTTATTTTGATAATAATTCATAATTGTTAATAATATGACCAATAAACATAACCTAACGATTTTTTTTTTTAAAATATAAAACACTACTTTTTGTGACATAAATATAAAAGTTAGACATATGCTGTCACTGACTTTTTTTTAGGTATCATCAAGCTCTACAACTTTTCTATAGAACTTAATCATATATCTCTCATCGTTAAGGCAGCGTTCGTAAGAAACGTTTTCATTCGACCGTTTTTTCTCCGACTTACTTTGCAAATCCAACTACCACGAAAATGTCTTTTCATTTTTGGGATAAATATATAGCCTATGACAACTCACAAATAACGTGGCTTTCTTTTAGTAAAAGAATTTTCAAAATCGGTTCAGTAGATCAAGAGATTACTCCCTACAACCTTACTCATAAACTTTACCTCTTTATAATATTAGTATAGAAGTACAGATAATGAAGTTTCAATCGTAAGTTTGTTAAATTGAAAGGAATTTTGTAGAAACTCCGTTTATATGTTTCACAATGCTCCGTACGGGTAATACGAAAATAACGGTAAAATGTAGCTTTAACGTGATTCTTGTAACTGATTATAGCTTTACGTATGTAATAACATGCTGTCATGGTAAAAGCAAGATCTCGTTGTGCGCCGTAATGAATGTGCGGTATATTTGCCATGCCCGTGACATGGTAAGTACACCATTACGCGTCATGTTGATACATACGTACGCACCACAGTACATGTTATATACGTGATCCCTTTTAAAACATGCGTATTTCCGTGTATTACAGCGTTATATCAGTGTATCTATTTTCGATATTAAAGGAACATCTAAAAGGTCAAAAATTTGAAGGCGATGATGTGATAGGAGCCGCAGTGTAGGATATTTTAGGTAATCGGAATAAAAAGCTTTTTGAGAAGGGTATTTTATGTTTAGAAAGAAGATATACAAAGTGTACAAACCTGAAAAGTGACTAAGTCGAAAACTAAAAGAACATTCTATTAAAGTTACCTTCATCATACTCATTATCACTTTTTATTGAACGATATAGTATATCTTATAGACAGTAGACAGTAGGTGAGTATTTCATAGCTCAAAGATGTGCTGTGAAAGCGCTTACAAATTATAGTGTATCACAGGGTAGTACCTACTCTTGAATCTGTAATTTATTTTCTATATTTATAATATTTTTGCTATAGAAACGTTCACTCGAATATTAAGTATTCGAATTCATTCAAAACTCGATTATTGAGGATAAAAGAAACTTCCTTACACGCAATATTGTAAGAGCATTTCTTTCGGGAAAACTTGATGAAATCGAATGAAATACAGGGGATTTTCCCCTGTATTTCATGAAATACAGGGGAAAATGCCTTTTAGCCATGTAAACATAACAAAAAGGAAATATGTAAGTAGTTAATTATAATAAAGGATCTAAAATCCCTCATTAGGGTTTTTAATAGGAAGCCGCTTCGTTTCCCATCCAAACAATTTATTCACAGACTTAAACGTTATGGATATTAGGCAGTGACTGCATGCGACTTCTAAACTTCGGGAGCACGGATATGATATTTTGCATATGTTCATTCGCTGCTAACGTACGAAGTGGAGTTACGGGAGCGTGCAACGTGCAGCAGACAGGCAGAGAGCCTTCATTATGCAGAAGCATCCCATCCGTACAATAGCGCGTGTGGTGGTTGATACGACTGCAAGGCCTCTGTTTAAAGATCTGAGCATAATTACAATGCCGTCTCAGAATTTGAAGTGAATGGTCTATATCACCACTATACAACAAGATCCCGAAGCAAGCTTCGATCGTTGAGTCATGTATTATCCAAGTCGGAGAGGCTTGCATGAGCTGGCTCTTAAATAAATGTAAGAAACACTGTGAGAAATCAATAAAAAACAAGGTGTATTACTTAGGACGCACAAGATATTGGAGAAATAGTTCACTTGACAAAGTCTATGGGTTGTCAAAAGCAATGGGCCATTGATCCAAAGGAGGAAAGCAGATCTGCATCTTAGCTACGTATGAGCAAATGTTTTTGTTGGTATGATTTTTTAGTGTAGCTAGGAGACAATTTTGTTTATAATATTTTTTGGCAGTTCCCCGACTGCTTTTAGATCATTTCACTTTTTTAACGGCAGTCGTGTTTTATTTTTTAAAATTATATATTGTTTTTATGTTAGCTAATTTGAAGTCTGTCGAAGAATTTCTGACAGGTCACTCTCACTACGGGCGAATATTATAAACGAGCGATGACAGTAATTCCCACCTGTCAGCGGGGTGGGGTCGTGGCGGAGTTCGCCGACACGTCCTTAATCTGTCAAATTTGACAGCTCGCCGCCGGTCGGTCGCCGTGAAATTGATATCCCGACACTCCCATAGCGCTTCGCGACAGGGATGCGCAACCATCTGCTTTTACTGTTTCCACATTCTTTTCAAGCCTACAGTTTCAGGAAAAAATGCCGAAGGTTGTTTATAATCTATGTATAATAACGACTTAACAAATGTGGCACTTGGTGGGGGGAAATCAGTCTTGTATGCCTTTCACATCTGTACCTACCTACTCTTTTTTTTTGGCAGTGTAATAAATAAAAATTGCACGTGACCATTTAGATATTTCTTTTTCTTTATTCACATGTACTTTTAAAAGTATTCAACGACACTTTGTTTATGGAATGTCCGCCCGAGCACAAGGTTTGCTTAACTGGGCGACATCGGACGGAAGGCATAATTAAATAATTGAGTTTCATTTCTTGCTGTGTAATAACCCTTCAAACGGCGGGTGTAAATCTTGGCAGTCACCTGTCATTTCTGAGAGTTGAAGGTCAAAAATATAGCACTTTAGAAAAACGATAATAAGAAAGAAACTACTTGATGGATTATGAAAAGAAGAATTGCAGAATGATCGCATTGAAATTTGAAATATAAAACATCGAAACCTCATTTTGTAAAACAATTAGATAATTGTGAATAACTATTAGAAAGTTGGAGAACTGAAAAAAACTCACTTGTTCAGCGATATTAACCTGTAATCCCAAAATACGAAACCCTATCTAGAAATTGTAAACACATTTGTGTACGTTATTACATGCTTTACCAATTCTATTAGTTGGTTTATTTATTTTCATACATATATCCGAAGAAAAGATACATACTATACGAAGAGAAGCACAGATCCGAGCAATGGCAGCACTCGCCTAAGTGCCCCCAGAATACAAACAATTATATTAGGGATTGTAGACTGCGAGAAGCACGACTGAATAACCGTACAATACAAAATTTATCCGTCTTTCTCACACATATCTAACAGGGGGTGGTTGCACTGTGATTTTGGTGTAAATTCAGTTAATTGAGAGCGCGGTTTGTCGCGCCGCGCTCGTACCCGTTTTGGGACGTTACTGAGCATTGAATGCAATCCATCGTACCCGATTCGGGACGTTACTGTCTTGAGGGGTAAATGGTTCTGTTATAAGATATTTATTTGATGTTCTATATTGTAATTTGTAATATTTTTGTAAATTGCTTTAATTTAATTTAAAATTGATGATACGTAAACATCTAACATTTAAATTAATGATAATCATGCGTCAATTTTACGCATGATTATCTTTTATGTACACCACATTATGATTATCTTTCCAGAGTTAAAGATATTCGACGTCGAAAAGGTTCAGTATCGCTGTTTGTTAGAAAGCCCTGATGGGTTCTGATCGGCGGGCTGCGGGCGGCTCGCGGTCGACGAACTCGACCTTATTGTGTCCCGATGGAACGTGCCTTGTTCCACGGGCGGTTCCGACAGGTATCAGACCGCGACGTAGCAACAATAACAGACGTACAAAGCTACGAGGGCGCACAGAAAAAAATACACGGTCTAGGTCAGCGGTTCCCAACCTGGGGGTAATTACCCAAATAGGGGTAAAATGGAACTACAGAAGGGTAACGATAAAGACATGTATTGGATAATTGCTCAGTCACTTCAAACATAACAAAATTCCAAATTTCTTTCTATTAATTGAGTCATAATTTATTTCTACAAATGTGTGAGTGTATGATGGAATAATTCAGTGTTTGTGTGTGTGTGTATCATACAAGTGTGCATGTTTGAACTTTTTTACACGACTGCCCAACAAAAAAGGAGTGTAATATGTTCAGGGTTCATCTATGTATGCCTTCCGTTTCTTTATTCCACTATAACTTCTAAACGCTCAAACCGATTAAGAATTACGTGGCAGATTTTAGGGCACTCATAGTTCCAATCTAAACATGCATATACCTACGGCATCCTTTCTCAAAATAAAATAATAATAATCGAATTTATAATAAAATGATAGTTATTATTATGTTAAGCATATTTTCATAAATTAACAAAATTTTCATTAAAAAAAAACTGAATTTAATATACAGGGTTTAATACATACATAATAATTGCGCTTTAATGTTCAAATATACGAATATATGGCATTCTAATCTCTAAGTATCATTTTTGTTATATAATCAGCCTACAAAAGGATGCGGTAGAGGGAACTAATCATTTAATGTTATTATTTTCAACACTGGTTAAATAATGGGTTTTGGTATTCAGTCAGTCCTTTATAAAAAAAACATTCATTATCGATTGTAATATTGGAGTCCTGTCCACCCTAGAACGGGCTAGTCCCAGTTGGGTGACAGAAACAAATAAGCAAAAGCTTAAGGTTTTGCCATTCGGTTCCTGTTATTTTTATAAGCTAATCAATGTTTCATAGTAATTAATTCTTAAATAAATAAATAAATAAATAAATAAATAAATAATGTGATTATAAATTTTATTTATTTCTCCGCACGATGCTATCACCTCCACCTCCAAGGCGGACCGTGCGTTTGTGGGGCCCTGGGCTAACTATTACTTGGGGGCCTGCCTATTTAATCAACTAATTGCCATTTTGTCAAAAAACTTTTTTTCATAATGATGTCTAGGTCACTAGGTACGCAATATAGGGGAGAAATAGGACAATACAATATTTCATTTGTTTAATATGACAGACACACAAACACAACTGTAATACATTTAACTTTTCACTAAAAATAGACAAATCGATTAGCGTAAGAAAACGTTGCTACTAAACAACATTAATACTAATGCTTTTACTAAACAACATTAAACTAAACAACATTATTTCTAATTGTAATAATATCTTAATTAGTAGCTTAATTAAGCAGTATTGATATTAATTATTGTAAAGCTAGTTAATATAAGTAAAATTTGAACAAACATTCATTACTAGTTACCTATTGACAAGGCAATACGGTTAGGAACTCGGTTCACAATATTGTCCATTGTTTTCAATGGAGGCTGGGGGCCTTTATATCTACGGGGCCCTGGGCTGCAGCCCAAAAAGTCCTTATATAGATCCGCCCCTGCTCCACCTGCATGTGGCCTGCGCAGAATAGTTGCCAAAACGTACTATTCGCCTATACTTGACTACGGTGATGTTTGTTATATAGATGCCAGTAAGGTTATTTTGAATAAGCTGGAGCGTCTGCAAAATATCTTCCTCATGTATGTTTTTAATTTGCGAAAGTTAGACCACGTTAGCTGCTTTCGTGAGCAACTTCATTGGCTTCCTATTTGCGATCGAAGAAATTTGCATACGTTGTCGCTACTCTACAACATACTCAATAACCCCACTTCCCCCTCCTATCTCAAGGAGAATTTCCACCCTTTGGGAGGCCACGGTCTTCCACTTTGATCAAGCCGTGATAACACACTCGCCATGCCAATACATCATTCTTCTGTTTACACGCACTCTTTTACAGTCCATTCTGCTCGTTTATGGAATCAGCTCCCTCACTCTATCAGGCATGCACCTTTGCTGCATACTTTCAAAAAGTTGTTAAAGAAACATTTATTTTTACACAGCCACTA
The DNA here is from genome assembly GCA_944548615.1 of Micropterix aruncella. Taxonomy (NCBI): domain Eukaryota; kingdom Metazoa; phylum Arthropoda; class Insecta; order Lepidoptera; family Micropterigidae; genus Micropterix; species Micropterix aruncella. The sequence continues at coordinate 501,882 of OX155975.1, read as the reverse complement.
ACCAAATACCTCACCTTGTCCTCTCCTTTATCCTTCCCTGGGCAACCTTAGCATAAGTTACTGATATATATTTGTATAAGTTTATTTTAAATTTAACTTTACTACTTCTTTGTGTATTGTATTGTGACAATTAGGAATTATTTTATCAAATGCTTGACTGTAAGATATCACTATCGCGATAAGTCCGCCATTTGTGCATAAATTGTCCTTTTTATAAAACCAGTGTAATATTCATTATGTTATGTTTTTATAGCACAATAAAGTTATTCTATTCTATTCTACTATTGTTTTGAGCAATCTATACCCTATATAATCAGCATTGATAGTAAATATATGTAATGTGTAATATATATGTAAAATATATGTAATATATATGTAATTTGAAGAATCGTAAGGGTGACATTGCAATGGCTTGCGCATTTTCTCGTATCTTAAAATGATTCCTGGTTTGTCGACATGCGGCCAATTTAGTATTGCCGAATAATTTACATAAATCCATTACTGGAATTGGAGGCAAGGCAGCGCGGAAGAAATTTCCATTTTTGTTAGCTAAACCGAGTGGAGGACTCCGCAGGAGGAGGAGCCGAGGAAATGGCGATGAATCAAGTGCGGCTGTCGGATTTATGCAGTCGGTCGACATTTTCCACTTTGCCAAGTCGCCAGTCATCCGAAAAGTTTCGCAAGGTTTTCTGGGGCAATAGCGAAAATTCAATCTTAACTCTTATACCTAGCCCGGGGGTCCACCAAACCCCAGTTATTGAATCTTTGTAAATATTTTTGGACTAACGAAATGCACGATGACGTAACCCGAGCTAATCTTTAACCGCTCGAAAGTCAGCCGCCGCGCTCAAAAAACTGCGTATCAACTTTTTGGTCGTTTTTCTACATACAGACAATACTGACAATATAGTTTTTTCACGAATTCCCTCTTGTTACCTAGTAATTAATCTTGTTAGTCGTGTATATTATATAATATATATAGGGGCCAACCGAAACGGTTACGCGCGGATCTGTCAAACGACGCAAAGTGCCTATAGGCACTGTTGGCGTCCGACGGGTCAGCTCGCTGAATGTTTTTAAGAGCTTTGATGTGTTTTATCAGTTGAGTGGCTATGGGTCGTTTCGTTTGTCCAGCGTTAGGCTAAACCACAGCTGCATTCGACTTTATACACACCCGGGGTTTGCACTGGTATTGCAGCCTTTACATACCTCAAAGATCGAGCTATATTTTGAGTCGGTTTGAAGATCGTCTTTATATCGAATTTGTTTAGCATCTTACTTAATCGATCTGTCACGCCCTTGACGTATGGTAAGAATGCTCTTGATCTGCTCGGTTTCTGGGCTTCGTCTGTATTCTGGGTTTCAACTCGATTAATAGAACACATCAAAGCTGTTAAAAACGTTCAGCGAGAAAAATCGGCGATCTGCGAACATATATTGGATAGCGGAAGTAACCACTGGATGCAGTTTCAAAATCCCATTGTGCTATCCAAGGAACAATTCTACTTTCCTCGCATGTTCCGGGAAGCCACTGAAATAAGAAGAACCCCGAACGACGGTTACAAACTCTCTTGTACGTGGAACCCTCTTCTTAAAATGTCACGCCCTTGACGTAGGGGAAGAATGATCTCGATCTGCTCGGTTTCTGAGTTTGATCTGTATTAGATCTCGTGTCTCGTGTTATTTTCCGTAGCCATTCTTCCTAAGGATATCGTTGACATGTTCCAATTCCTGCGGAAAATGCTCAGTGTCACATAGAACGTGTGATCGATTTACGAGCGACGTTTGCACTGAACGTAGCTGATAGGATGATGGGGTGAGCTTGCATGAAAATATGTCTGTATGTGTGGGTTTCATACACTGGGAGGCCGTCCCACACTGCGTCTGCCGGTTCGTGGTCGCCATTCGAGAACCTTTTTTCCCCAACGGTTGTCGGCTCTGCGAGCTATATGGCCTGTTTATTGCCATTTCAAGCAATTTTACGAGCTATATCAGTGACCTTGATATAGCTCATTTCGGATCCTATCACGAAGAAAACTCCAAGAATTGCTCTCTCCATGGCTCGTTGCGCAACTTTGAGCTTATCTCAGTTCCGTATGTCATCACTGGCAACAGGCACTAATTATATAAATTTGTCTTGAGGCTGTAACGGATCTTAAGTCCACTACATACGATCAACAAATGCATCGATTACCAGTGAAATCCACTGACACAATTCAGCTATTATTTTGACTCGTGCAGCTATGAATCAGCACGATGAAACAATACTTTTACTCAGAATATTTCAAATTGCATCATTGCAGGGCCTATGTAAACCGGCCAAAAAGCAACCAAACCATTCATTCACTAATTCAGTCATTCGGCCCGCGAGTCACTACATCCGCGATTACATAGCCTGTGTTCGGTAAGCGTTATAACTGGCAATATTCAATCAATTCCATGAATAAATATCTTCTGCTTCATCAAAACCGCCTTTAAATACGGAGATAACTCGTAAGTTGACACCACCACCTCACATCGAATAATTTGGAGTCTTGTGAGGGGTGGTCCCTCACAAGGCTCTACGGTATTCGTGAAGGGCTTTATATAATTCATAATATTTCTACTTCTGTTGTAGAAGCCCTGTTACCCCAACGGACAAACGCCCACATTTTCGGTCAGCAATCCTCGAAAGAATGCACGCAGAGATTCATTCATGCGACCAAGTGGTGTTTGCACAGGTTGACGTCGGGTCAGAGAAACAACAACCTCCCCGCCCGCAAATGTTTTGTGCTCCTCCGTCCATTGTGACCAGTCCGGCCCTGGCGCTCTGTGGCGACACGGACACAATGTCATATTGTTTTACGCCACAAAAGAAGGAGGTCCGCGGAATAAAAGGGGCATTGTGGGAGGAATAGACGCCCGGGTCGGATGTAAAAAGAAACACCGCTAGCGGCGAGCTCTATAGAAATGAGCGGATCTCGCTAACGACGAGAGAAAAACAAGTAACACTACCCTTAAAGAAACTGAATAATTAGATTAATATATAAACTGTTACGTATACTTTTACTACGAATTTTAAATGGCTCGATTGATTGTCCTGAACTACTATCTAAAATATCTCTCCGCACTCCTAGCCGGGCACTTAGAAATAGGGCACTTCTTCTTGTACATGGCTTTAAAACCAAATACAGGCGTAATTCTTATTTTATAAGGGTATGCGAAACTTTCAACACCCTGAATGCTGACTTTGATATTGACCCCTTTCTCACGAATATAGATACTATAAGAAACCAGGTTGTAGGGCGATTTTGTGATGACCAGGCTTAGCATTTCCTTCTTTTATTACAGTCTTGTTTATGTCAACATGTTTTCTAATGTACAATTTAGTATCTTCTTGTTTAATATCTTCTTTATACTTAATATCAGTTCTAAATTCACGTTATTATTATTGTCATTATCAGTGGTGACTTGTAAATGGCTCTAAGCTTCCTATTATTGTTCACTACAAAATTATTGGCTGTAAGTTATCCTTAAGAAAATAAAATAAAATAAAAATAAATAAAATAGACTGTTACAGCCAAATCAGTATATTTTAATTACGACAGTATACGTATACGTATAATTATGACTCATTAATGACTTATGGACTACTATTTTGGGGAAATGCTGCAGCCAGTAAAAGAAAACTTTCTTTTGCAAAAGAGAGCACTGTGCAGCATGTATCCGGTAACGACTAGGACCTCATGCAAAGAATATTTCAGCAAGGCAAGGGTAATGACTGTGTATTCGGCGTTCATATACCAGTGTTTAATGTATGCTAGACAGCACCTCGCAGAAACTGCAATTAATGCAGACATTCACTCGCATCATACCCGCGGTAGCTCCCTTTTATGCGTACCCCGAATACGACTGGCAAAAGTACAGAAAAGCTACTTGTACCTTAGCATTAAAGTCTATAATCTAGTCCCTACAAAATTTAAACAGCTTGGGGACATAAAATAAAAAAAAAACATCAAGGAGTTGCTGATAGGCCACCCTTATAATGTGGCCTAATTTGAGGGCCATGATTTTTCAAATATTGTGCCCATTTAAATTACTTAAAAAAGTAGAACCTTATTGTCTGATTATTTTATATGGTCTTATATCTGAACTTTTAGTTTAAAATGCATAACGTAGCTTTAATTTGATTATTTAACATTTTACTGACAATTTGAATATTACGATGAATAATTTTACTACGTATCTTTTCGGATTACTAACTACTTCAAATATTGGGCTTCTATTTAATTATTTATATTTATAGTTTAACAATCTAGTAGTTAATTATTGACTACCTATGCATGTTCAGTAAAGAGTAGTAACGAAACTTACTACCTAACCCAATTATTTTGACACGTCCAAGAGCGGTCTTTAGCCGTCAATTGGACACGACGAAAATGTAATGTAATGTAATGTAACGTCTCATATTAACCCCCCACCCCCTCCACCCCTGATATATCCGACAAGGCAAAAAGTGAAAACCTCAAGATAAAGAGATTTACTTAGCTATTAATTAATCTGGGAGCCTGCTTTAGACAGGCAAAAAAAAACCGTTGTTCATGATTTTTTTTTACTTTGAGTAAAATTCTATTCATGAATCTGTTACCTCTAGAAAAGCTGATAGTCTCAGATTGATTTGGGAGCTAATGGGCTCTTGCTGAGTTGGCCACGAAGACCCATTCTATTCAGGGTTGGTCACACTCACGGGCCAACACCCATCCGGCGGCCTCCACGCATGCAAGTGCGGCAAGTGCGGACCTGGGCAGGACTCTGGTCTTAGGGCTAGTTTCCCCTAGGAATCGACCTTCTTGCGCTCCTGGACGGTCTGCGCACCGTGCGGCGTAAGCCAATCGATTGTGCACTCTGACTAACAGTCGGGGGGGAGTCTGGAAGCAGTACTGTTTTTTATAGAGCGGGGGGGGGGGGGGGGGGGGTTGCGGACCTTACGACGACTGCTCTTGAAACGACCATCGGCTACCCGATCCTGGGTGGAACAGCCGGGTCTAGGATGCCGTGGTCTGCGATAGATTCGGTATACACCGTTTCACCGCTTCGTAAGGGAGAGGACCGCGCAAGCGACCTCGAACTCGTAACCAATCGAGAGACTGGAGTAATCTGGTCGCAATTGGAAGTAAGGGCGTGAGTGTTAGACCGCTGGGTAACACTCCTGGCTATCTCGCGGTTAAGGCGTTGGCCTCTTACGGGCATGTCGCGGAGCTTGATGGTGGACTGTTTTGTCCAAGTCCTTTGCGCTCACTTCAGGGTTCGCCCGTTGTAGTTGACAACTCTAGTTAGTCTCAGATTGCTATAAGTGTAAAAAACATACTACCTCTTTTCAAAGAAAACTTCAAACGCGTTTTTCTCAAAACCATATTATTCAGTATTGCGCTGGTTATAAAAAAAAACTACTTGACGGATCGAGTTGTTTAAAAAAAATATAAAAGATTATTATTAGATCTTCGATTTTTTTACTAGTTTAACACAACATTTTGGAGCGAAAAGCGAGTTTATTTCTTTAAATACTTGAAAAATTACAAAAATAATAACTTTCAGTTAATTTATTTAGTTCGTCTAGTTAGAAAATACGTATGTAAAATTATTTATATTAGTTTTTTTTTGTTTCAGGAAAATTACACTAGCTATTACCGGCGCGAACTGCTGCCGTCATTTCTGCAGCGGTAGAAACATTTGCAATTCAATAACTCAAAAATAGTTTTTTTAGTATTACAAAAAACATTTTTTTTCCTTTTAAATGTTAATCAAACTGATATTAAAGATTCATGATGAGATTTTAACATTAAGTTAAAACGAAAAAATCATGTAAAACATGATTTTTTTGGCCTTCTAAACCAGGCGCCCCCTTAACCCCCCCCCCCCATATCTGCCAGGGCGAAAAGTGAAAACCTCCAGAAAAAGAGATTTATCTATCTGTTAAATTAAATTACTGAAATTAAGTGCTTTCATGCACGATCCAAATTTTGTTTGTTTGTTTCTACCCTTTATTGCGAAATTTCACAACGGGCGTTTGCATATATGATAATTTCTTACAACCAACCCTACTATGACGTGTTATCTGTATGTATGCGTGTAACATGTAAGTAAGTGTGTGTCTTGTTATTGCATTCGATCGACAGAATTGAACATGCAATTCCGTTAATTAGATCCCAACGGAAAATGGTGACCCAGCCGGGAACTGAACTCGGGACCTTACGACGTAAGATCAGGCGACCTAACCACTATGCCACCGGGACGTGAAATATTTCATGACATGTGTATGTACATTGTACAGGATTAATCAATAGACAAAGTAAGCAACTTTTGGAAAACACAAGCTTTTTTAATCGATTTATATTCACTAAGTTGACCTTGTATAGAAACCAATTCTGTTCCAATTCACACAAATGGACATAACACCTACACTTTGCATTTTTGAAAGCTTATACTATGTGGGAGTAATAACTACTCAACCTCCAAGATAGGACAATATTTACCATAGAACCAGAGAGCAAATATACAGGTGGTGCAAAACTAACGTTATGGTTTGAATCCCTTCGGCTACGTAACGACCAAATTTGGTTGCACATCAAAACACCGTTGCCTACGTAACGACTAATATTGGCGGCTTGCTCCCGGAGGGCACAGTAATATTATTTTCTAATTCGAACGCATCCTAAAATCGATACCTACCAAATATTATACCATAGATACATAGACGGCCGCTAGAATAATTTCGAGCGTCATTTCGCGTATATTTATGGTAAAATTCCATTGTCAAACATAATTTTTTTTTCTTCGAGAAATCATCAAAATTTTTATTGGTTTTATGAGCTAATATCTAATTATTTTTGTATGTAAATAAGCAAAACGAAATATTACCTTTGATAGAGAATCTAATAAAGATCACGATAATATTTACAATTATTTCTAAATAGGGTTCCGTATTTTTCCGTAAGACAAGTACAAGTTAAAAATGCCGAGTTTTTTTCACTTTTTCGATATTGTCATATTTATTCATAATTATCTAATCGTTTTACAAAATGAGATTTCAATATTCTATATACGAAATTTCAATGCGATCATTGCACAGTTATTTAAATTCTTTTTGTGCTTGCTATAGTAGTTCCATAGTTATAGTACTTTTTGTCGAGCGCGGCGATATTGTAAGAAATTCCAATAAATTGCCACGGTCTGCCATGAAATTATGCCGCTACTCGAAGTGTTCATACCATTTCTTTTTCGTTTTTCAATTTTGTAAAGAAGACTTAAGGGAATTTAAAATGGAACGATACACAATAGAACAACTGACCAATATTATTCAATTTTATTTTGAAAACCGACGCTCAATTGTTTTGATGCCTTACCTAACAGGATGGCGCAAAACAAACGTTATGGTTTGAATGGTCGATAACTTTTTTTAATTCAGGGATTTTTTTAAAAATACATAATATAAATAAGGAATATTTTTGGCCTAAACATCTCGCAGATAGTGGGGATTTTGAGAAAAAAATATGAAAAATGTATTGGAAGGTGCACGAATAAGCGAAGCAGAAAATACGTGTGTACAATAGCGTTAAATTTCACGCCATTTTTGACACGTTTTCGATAATATGCCATTGTGCAATACTCAGTGGACATCGCTGTGTGTGAAGTATGGGAACGGGTTACAACATTCAGAGAGTGAACAATAAACAATAGTGATGATTGTATCTGCAAGAGTCTATTGTGTATGTAAGGTAGCTTACTTAGGAGATGTTAGCAATAATAGATGTTGCATAGGTCTCGAACGTCTCGTCTCATCGAAATGTTACGTTAAAACCCTGAGGTACACGTTAGGCCCAGGAGTGAGTTTGCTATAAGTGGGGTTGTGGACAGTTTTGCATCATTCGGTCATGGCGATAGTTGAGAAGCCTCATCGTTCGGAAGGCTATCCCGGTAAGATTCTCGCGTCTCAGGCCTCAAAGCTGGTGGACCGGTTTCTCCCGGCGGGACTGCACCCCGGCGCTACTGGACGGTTAGCGCACCGTTCGGTGACGCCAATCGGTTGTGCATTCTGACTAATTGCTAAAGGAGTGTGGAGACTTTGGAAATATACTGTCTCCTAAGGAGCGGTGGTGGATGTTGACCTGTTGTCATGCTACTCTTAAAATGACAACACCCACGGGTTGTTACAACACCTACGTAACAGTCGGGGGAGTCTGGATGCAGTACCGTTTCCTATAGAGCGGGGGCGGTTGCTGACCTTACGGCGACTGCTCTTGAAACGACCATCGGCCACCCGATCCCGGGTGGAACATCCGGGCAATGGACGCCGTGGTCCGCGATAGATTCGGTTTACACCGTTTCACCGCTTCGTAAGGGAGAGGACCGCGCAAGCGACCTCGAACTCGTAATCAGTCGAGAGACCGGTGTAATCTGGTCGCAATTGGAAGTAAGGGCGTGAGTGTAAGCCCGCTGGGTAACACGCCTAGTTATCTCGCGGTTAAGGCGGTGGCCTCTTACGGGAATGTAGCGGAGCTTGACAATGGACTGTTTTGTCCGAGTCTTCTGCGTTCACTTCACGGGAGATAGAACGACCAATCGTTAAAACTTCCTGAGGTGACGGGTTCGCCCGTTGTAGTTGACAGATTTATTTTTTCGCATCCGATAGTATAAAAATCTCAAAAACATTTCTGAACCTTTTCCAGCATGAGGGTATAGGTTTGTTTCATGCAGTATACACGCTCAAAGCCGCACTATCCCCGCTGAGAAATTCAATTCTTCTGATAGCAATTATCGCAGACAATAATTCGCAGATGTACCTATTCAGCCCACTTTCAGAAAGTTGATGTCAACCCACACAAATCATTCTGCAAAACTACTGTTGGCTTCTTGAAATCCTAACGGTGTATAATTGATATCCTCAGTACCGTCAATCTTAAAGTACGGGTACAGCGAGCCTCGTCTGCTCTGTAATTATCCCCAAAACGAATGAATAGAAGAAACCGCAAGTATCTACCGTGGCGGTGATTCATGGGACGATATACGAATAGCATCTGTTGCCTTCGTGGGACGACACACGACTGAGGAAGAATTATATGAAAGTATGTTATGAAAATTATACTAGAGATGAATGCGAAAGTATGATATATTAAAATATTTTATTTCTAACCACGAATTATAGGGTTTATAGATATAAACTATGGATATACAGATATACAGATTATAATATGTTATATTTTATTATGTTATACTATATTATATATAAATATGATACATTATTTTATATGTTATATGATATTATATTATATTGTTATATGTTATAATATATTATTTATATTATATTATGCTAAATTATATTACGTATTGTTTTTTATGCGTATAGGCTCAGCAAATAATACCACAGAACTTTGTATCCTTCACCCCAACACAGGCGTATACCTAGTGGGGTGATGTAATCCTGACAAGTTAGTGCCCTTTCGCGATTTTCATCATATGTATTCTTTTAAAATGTGTTAAAAAAATTAACGCAATTTTTTTTATGTAACTATAAAAAACAGGATAAATAAATAAATAAATAAAATAAATAAATAAATGTAATAAGACACCAGGGTACGAAAGAGATCATTTATTACACTGTGGAACACAATTTCACATTTGTTAGAATTTTTGTAATTATTTTGTAATTGTAACTTTAAAACTATCCGATGTGTAGACGCGGACAGCGACCGATTCAAAATAACCATTGTTTTTAACCGACTTCAAAAAAAGGAGGAGGTTATCAATTCTGTTGTATCTTTTTTTTTATATATGTGGGTTACCTCAGTACTCTGCCATTTATAAACCGATTTGGAAAAGTCTCTTTTCATTTGAAAGGATATAGGTACTTACAGATTGGTCCAACTTTTATCAAAATGCTGTTCTGGTGATGGGTTCCATGAGGAATTCAGAGAACTCCTCAAATATTATCATATTAAGTTGTAAATTTACATGTTGGGTTAATTCCGGGCTCTAAGACTAAGAGCAAATGGACTGTGGAAACAAAACACAGAAACACCACACTCAAAAATTCTGAAACGGGTTCTAGAAGAAATACCTCTTCTGGACGCACCCATGGACATAATAATATGCCACCATGTCTTTGATCGTAGATACAATATCCAACTCATTGCAGAACCAGCAGATCACTCTGAACAAATGAAGTAAGGATATACACAGATGGCTCCAAAACCACTCAAGGTACCGGAGCCGGCGTCTTCTCAAATGATCTAAACATCAAAATATCAACTACCCTAGGCAACTTAAATACGATCTTCCAAGTAGAATGCATTGGCATCACCAGAGCAGCACAGGCAGTTGCAGCCAAAGATGTCGGAGACCTAAGCTTGAAATTTGTCTCTGACAGTGCCTCCGTGCTACAAGCGCTAGCAAAATATGCTATAATCTCTGTCCTTGTACTGGAATGCCACAATGCGCTTCAATCTATTGCGAGGTCAAATAGAGTGACCCTGCAATGGTTTAAAGGGTACAGCGACTCACTGGGCAACGACGCGGCAGACGAACTGGCCAAAAGGGGATCAAAGGAAATAGTATATAGACCGGAACCCTCGATGCCCATACCCCAGGCCCAAATAAAAACATGGCTACGCAGGAACACCGACGAAACCCACCTTAAAGAATGGAAAAAAACGCAGGATGCTGGCAAACAAAGAACGCGGTTCCGGAGTCGTCTAAAAAACTTGCCCGCAACCTCACCAGATTAAAAAGGGACAAAATCCGTTAAGTCATAGGTACTATAACAGGCCACTGTCCCCTAAACAAACACCTGTATACCATAGGTGTGACAGACAGCCCTCTATGCAGAGTATGCATGGAGGAAGAAGAAACGCCACAGCATGTGCTCATGGAATGCAGGAGCGTGGCAGAGCAACGGGCAAGAATACTACAATCTCCAGCATATGTCCCGGAGGCCTGTAGCAACCCAAACAGGCTGCTAACCTTCTGGGACAGCCTGGGTTGGCTGGAGTAACATAAATAGAAACATGAGCCACGCACAACGGCCCAATCAAGAGGCCAAGTGCGGGAAATAGCCCAGGAAAACTAACTGAATAACTAAGCCGTAAGCGAGAAATTTTACCTTGATATGTTTAACGTTTGGTAAAAAACTTACAATTTGTGTGAACTAAATTTACTTGCAGTAACTGTATATACAGTCTGAATTTGAATTCCGACCAATATTTCGAACCATATGATACAGTATAATCAAACCATATGATACGGGATCTCCACAAGGTCTATCAAGTTCAAGTTCAAGTTCTTTATTGTGGGAATTATTAAATAACATACAATGTTTAATTAACAAACTGCCCAGAGAGCATACAATATTTAGTTTCAGAAGAAACTTCATAAAGAAGAAGCTATATAAGGCGCAATCAGTAAAACTAAAACTATCAACAATTAAAATATTCAATATCAGAAATGATCAAACACAAGCAATAATTATCAATAATCACATAATCAATCAAATTAATTTTTATACTGTTTTGTCTAAGAAGAATCTAAATACATTGTAATTACATTTAAATATAAGATACCATATAACTAAAACAATCAATAAAATTATTAATTCAAGTTTAAACAATCAACAAATGAAATAATCAGTATTTTGTAAAAAAAGTCATTTTGTAAAATTTATAAATTCCTCAATAGAGTAAAACGTATTGGTTGTAAAAAAATCCTTTAAAAGTTTTTGGAACGTTCTGAGATTGCTATTGTCTTTTATGCTAACTGGTAGGCGGTTAAAATAATAAGGCCCTGAGAATTTGGTACTTTGCCTAGCAGCGTTTAAAACCACGCATGGTAGAATGAAATTATTCTTGTTTCTGGTGTTTTTATTATGTGTATCTTTAAATTTTACGTAACTTTCCTTTTCGGTGTAAAAATCTAATAATAGCCTATATAAGTAAAGTGATGTGAGAGTCATGATTTTCAATCTTTTAAAAATAGGTCTACATGTTTCTATATGTTTAGCTCTGGCAATAATCCGTAATGCTCTTTTCTGAAGGATAAATAAGGGTTCCTTGTGACAAGCGTAACAGTTTCCCCAGATCGTAATGGCGTAGCTCAGTATCGATTCAAAGTAGGAAAAATAAATACTCCTCGTTTCTAATTCACTCAGAGTTTTCCTAACTATACGCAATGCATAACAAGCTCTACTTAATTTAATCTCTAGTGCCTCGCAGTGTCTATTCCATTTCAAGTTATCGTCGACGTGTACACCTAGGAATTTGACGCATTTAGTCTGGGGAATGACGTTTTTATTGATGTGCAAGGTTACTTGAGTGCCCGTATTGGAATTTTGTGTGCTTGAAAATACCATAAAGTTACTCTTTGTTGCGTTAAGAAGAAGATTGTTTGAATGAAACCACGTGTGTAGCTTATTTAGAGTAATATTAGCATTAATCATTAGTTTTTCCTCGCTTTTATCTGTTAAGATTAGACTAGTATCATCTGCGAACATTGTGATTTTTTTGTCCTCGAAATTATTAGGCAAGTCATTGACATATATTAAGAACAAAATGGGTCCTAATATAGAGCCCTGTGGAACTCCAATAGTGACGTTTAATGGAGCAGAATGGTGTTTCTGTGAAGTACCATTTAAGTAATGCGTTATTTCCACTAGTTGATGTCGATTCCTTAGATAAGTCTCCATCCATCTTAAGCTGTTTCCCCTAACTCCGTAGTGTTCTAGCTTGTGGAGTAAAATATCGTGGTTGACACAATCAAATGCCTTTGTTAAATCGCAGAAAATGCCTAAAGTATAAAATCTTTCCATCATTTTTTCGCTAATGAAAGATATGAAGTCCTTGATTGCCTTATTAGTCGACATTTTTTGTCTGTAACCAAATTGTCTATTGCTTAACACATTATAAGAATCAAAAAAAAGTATGAGTCTTTTTTTTACTACCGTTTCTATTATTTTGGAAAAAGTTGATAAGATTGAAATTGGCCTATAATTACCTAGTTCGGTTTTTGGTCCTTTTTTATGAAGAGGAATTATTTTAGAGAGCTTCAAGTTTCAGTATCAGTTTCAGTATCATTCCAACGAGGGAATTTTTCAACAGAATTTCGGCCCACGCCATTCTTCAAAAAAAGAGAAACAGTTTTTCGCACAGAACCAAATTACTGTAGGTACTTGAATGGTCCGGAAACACCCCCGAAATCAACCTGATCGAAAAGCTCTGAGCCATTTGCAAAAAACAGCTCTCCAAGATGGACTGTACAACGAAAACCAAGATGATCAGTGCAGTAATTCAAGTCCGGCTTAACGATGATGAAATGAAAGGAAGCTGTCAAAACCTGGTAAATTCTACGCCTACAAGAGTGAAAGGTGTTATCATCGCAAAAGGAGGACACATTCTATATTAAAACTAACAATATATAACTACCAGCAGGTACTATTTGCGTATGTTTATGTCCAATAAAGCACTTTTCCAAGAAAAATACAGTTTGTTCCAATTAATTAGCACGGTACTGTATATAGCGCAAGGTCGATCGAGTCAGTACACGCAAATGGCAGCACGACGCTGTTAAGTCGAAAGTCTGTCGACTTACGACTTTCTCAGACGCGGTTTATACAAACCGTGTGTCAATCCACATCGCAGTGTAACGGCGCGGCGGCGCTAGGTTTCTTCTTAATCATAAAAGCTCTTCATCACGGAATAGTATATTCCGTTCTCTTCATACAATGACCTGTACATTCGTTTTGTTCATTCCACGCAAGTGACCTCGATCCTGTAACCAGTCAGGAGGTAGGAGGTATCCTGAAGGTTAATTCCAGAAGGAGATATCCTTCCAAACTGGTAGTCAGGGGGCGAGGCTACCCGATGGGTACCTTCCCGGTGCCTCGCCGTAAGGCGTTGGCCTCTGACGGGCAGGTGGCGTAGCTAGACTGTGGGCTGTTTTTCTTCCCAAGTCTTCTGCGCTCACCTCACGGTCAGATCGATCAATAACGTTAAAACTTTCTGAGGTGACGGGTTTGCCCGTTTTAGTTGACAGCTCTAGTTGTTCATTCCATGGTATGATAAGTAGGTTAGGAACACCACTGAATCTTTAACCAGATTACATTCGTATCCAATCGACGAATTTACGGCTCTCGGACGTGTCACAACATATTATAGGTAGCAATATACAACCTACTGTAAGTAGCAGGTAGTTATTAGATACTTTTTGTATGATACTAGTTTTAGTTAAGGAGCCAGCAACAGAAAGTGCAAGAGTTTTGGTAAAGCTGGTACTTCCAGATCAGATAGTATTTTGCCCATATTTCCGTTTGCGTGCTCAATAGAAGCCAGTACTGCCTCCAATCGCGCACGGGTTTGCAGCCGAAATTTTCTTGCAAACACGTGTTGAATTCAAGACGATAAAGCATTTATTCTCCAATTCTTGTTCTTGTTCTTTGCGGAATGATGTTTAGCATATCGCTGTGATATTCTAACACAAACAATTACGGTGGATCCTCGATAAGAATTTTAAAAACGTAGTACTGGAACGTTGTAAAGTGTTCTGTCTAAAGTCTAAAGTCTATATGTGCGCGTAAGTGGACTTTATCACGCGTATCTTTGAAGCATACCTCAAGAAAACGTTGATTCAGTTTTCCAATTAAGGAGCAAGAAATATTACGCTAGCATATGATTTTTTTGCCAAGCAAGTACCTATATATAGCAGTATTAAAGATATTGTACACATGGATGACAAAACCTACTTCGTGAAAGAAAAGACTGATCTGTACGTCGTTGACTGTGAAATGGCAACATGTGACTGCCCTTATGGAACTGGGGGTCGATTTTGTAAATCTCTCTGTGCTGTGGAGAGAAAACATGGGACTATTATTACAACATCGCTACATTTGAATGACTCTGATCGTCAACAATTTGCAAAATTTGCTTTGGGCGACCAGTTTTCGCCGTCATTCTTTGAAAACATTACGGGTGAATAAAACATTACACAAATAAAGAAAACAGCAAAACTGATTCTATTACACCAGATGATGAGAAACCACACTTTTGAACTTCCAATAAATCGAGCGGAAAACAATGTAAGTAACTTACATTTGTAAGCAACCAAGCAATCAAGCAAACTTGATTGTAATATTGGAGTCCTGTCCACCCTAGATCGGGCTAGTCCCAGTTGGGTGACAGAAACAAATAAGCAAAAGGTTAAGGTTTTGCTATTCGGTTCCTGTTATTTTTGTAAGCTAATCAATGTTTTATAGTAACTAATTCTTCAATAAAAAAATAAATAATAACTACAATAAAAACTTTGAAAATGCCTATTCATCAAACACCTCACATAAAATGCTCTCAAACAAACATGGATTCCGTGTGTGTCAAGGCAAGTATACTGCCTCCTATTAAACACGGAAATAAATAAGCCTATCAGGGTGCATGCCCTTTGCAAAACCGTGCGCGATTGGAGAACCCGTGCCTTCATTTGAGCACGACTTTGGAAATGGAGTTAACATATCGAACCCGTGCGCGTTTCAAGGCAGTACTGCCTTCTCTTGAACACGCAAACGGAATACGCTGCCGGGATACAGTCAGTAGGCCAGATTTCGGGACACCTGGCGCTGGCGTACTAGGAAAGGTGTTTATTTATTAGTACCCCCAAAATGTTTCAGTAGACGAGTGAAAGTGAAAATTAGTAGACTAGTGAAACTAGACTAGTCTTAAATTCAACACGTGTTTGCAAGAAAATTTCGGTTGCAAACCCGTGCGCGATTGGAGGACTCATGCCTTCATTTGAGCAAGACTTTGGAAAGGGAGTTAATCCGTATAGTCCAGTAGACTAGTGAAATATTAAACCGTATAGTCCAGTAGACTAGACTAGTGAAAATTAATCTGTAGACCGTATATTCAATAAAAAAATCGACACATATGGTCACACTGCTTCATAATCGAACGTGTAGCGTCAGTATCTCCATACCATTATATTGCGCCAGTGCGACTAATATATTGCGCGGCACAACCGATGCGTGACAAGTATGGAGATGCTGTAGTTCATATATAATAATTTGTAAAATGAAATACTCAGAAAAATCCAATTACTACTATCTAAACATGTCTAAAATAATTTTAAAAAAATATAATCAATAGGTAGCTAAGTTTACGTTTATTTAAAAAGTATGTTATTTAAAAAGTATTTGGGTAGTATGTTTATTTAGAAAGTAGGTTTATTGTTTCTTGAAAGGTTGTTTTCCAAAAACTCAAAGTTTATCAATCAAAAGTACAACAATTTGTTTAATTAAAAAAATTCAAGAATAATTCTGTAATTTAAACAATAATTGAACCCAGTTCAAACGAAATTCGATATTATTTCATTCTTAAATATACAAAAAAAACTCGGAAACTTTCTGGGCAGTTGTTTTTCTGGTAACTATAAATGTGCCGGCAAAAATGCTCCCGTGATGACCTCTTGAAATTGACCCCGTGCCACGTGGCCTCAAACATGTAATTACTGCACGTGCCATCAAAGTATGATTATTGGCTTCAAAATGTCACAAAGGGGCAGTCAGACGAATCGTCTATGAGGTCATTAGCCAGAACAGTAGGCAGCGTTTGTTACTTTTACGTATTAAACAAGTAAATATATAATAAAAGAAAAAAAACACGACTCACGTTACAGAAAGTGAAATGATGTATTTATAATTAATTTTATTACGGTTTTTTTTAATAAAATAATTGGGGTTTATGTATTTATTCATAACGATACATGTATATTTCCGGAATGTACTCAATCAGACCTTTCATTTGACACTAAATTCAATATATTTAATTTTAATTTATTGACATTTGGACATTTAGACAACTAATTAATTATTACGCGTCATGTTAATTCATACGGGTGGACCACAGTCCGAGTTATATTTTATTTTTTTATTTATTTTATTTTATTCCAACAAAAGAGAAAAACAGCGCTCGGGTCTTAAGTTAATAAATAATAATAATAACAGGTCAGGTCGGCCCGCTGTTCTTACTTCCCAGTGCCTCGCAGTAAGGCGTTAGACTCTTACGGGCTTTTTGGCACAGTTAGACTGTTGACTGTGTTTTCCCCTAAGTCTCTGCGTTCACTTCATATGAGAGAAAGTTACAATGTCGTTATAACCTCCTGGAGTGGCGGGTTCGCCCGTAGTAGTTGACAACTCTCAATGCTCTTTTTAGTGCTTTCTACTCGCCCACTCTTTAGTCGCCACGTTACCTGACTCAGCGGGACCAGGTTCAAATAGACACAGATAAGTGCTCTCTCTCTCTCTCTCGCTCTCTCTCTCTGCCACTAAAGTGCTATACTAAGCGAAACTCCATTTTCAAAGCTAACAGTAAAGCGATCGCTGAAACTCTATATGCATAAAACTAAATTCTACGAAATAGCCCAGGATTACGATTCTACAAATTGGGCTGTTGGTTGTTTTGTGGAGATTCGATGCGAAAACAATACTCCGATGCGGCAAATAGGGTTGCCAGGTGTACGGTTTTAGACCGAACTGCCCGGTGAGCTAATAGGCTCGTGCAGTTGGGCCATTATGACCCATGTTTTAGGGTCGGCCCAACTCACAGGTCAACACACATTCGGTAGCCTCTGTAGGACTGTGTATTCCGACTGATCTTAGAACTGGGGAGTTTAGAAACGGCTTTGTTTCTTATAGAGCGGGGGTGATTGTTAACCTTACGACAACCGCTCTTGAAACGGCCAAGCGGCTACCCGATACCGGGTGATCAGCCGGCCAAATGACGCCGTGGTCCCCGATAGATTCGGTAGACATCGAATCACCGCTTCGTAAGGGACAACTAGGGTTGTCGACTACAGCGGGCGAGCCCGTCACCTCAGGAAGTTTTAACGATTAGTCGTTCTATCTCCCTGGAGTGAGTGCAGAAGACTTGGACAAAACAGTCCACCGTCTAGCTCCGCTACAAACCCGTAAGAGGCCAACGCCTTAACCACGAGATAGCCAGGAGTGTTACCCGGCGGGATTACACTCACGCCCTTACTTCCAATTGTGACCAGATTACTCCAGTCTCTTGATTGGTTACGAGTTCGAGGTCGCTTGCGCGGTCCTCTCCCTTACGAAGCGGTGAAACGGTGTATACCGAATCTATCGCAAACCACAGCGTCATTTGCCCGGCTGTTCACCCAGGATCGGATAGCCGATGGTCGTTTCAAGAGCAGTCGCCGTAAGGTCCGCAACCACCCCCGCTCTATAGGAAACAGTACTGCTTCCAGACTCCCCCGACTGTTAGTCAGAGTGCACAGTCGATTGGCTTACGCCGCACGGTGCGCAGACAACTTGCGGTGTCAACTACAACGGGCGAGCCCGTCACCACAGGACGTTTTAACGATTTTCTCGTTCTATCGCCCTGCAGTGAACGTAGAAGACTTTGGACAGAACAAATCCAACGTCCAGCTACGTCACAGCCCGCAAGAAGCCAACGCCTTACCGCGAGATAGCCAGAGTTACCTGGCGGGCCGACTCTCGCGCCCTTGCTTCCAATTGTGACCAGATTTCTCCGGTCTCTCGATTGGTTCCGAGTTCGAGGTCGCTTGCGCGGTCCTCTCCCTTACGAAGCGGTGAAACGGTGTGAACCAGATCTGTCGCGGACCAAGGCGTCCTTTGCCCGACTCTGAATCGGGGTCGGATGGCCAATGGTCATTTCCAGAGCAGTCGCCGTAAGGTAGACAACCACCCCCGCTCTATAGGAAACAATACAGTTCCCAAACTCCCCCGATTGTTCGTCGGAGAGCACAATCGATTGGCTTGCGCCGCTCGGTGCGCAGGCCGTCCAGGAGCGCCAGAGGTTTGATTCCCAGGGGAGACTGGTTGACCCAGTGTCCTACCCAGGCTCGCACCCCATGCGTGGAGGCCATCGGATGGGTGTTGACCCGTGAGTATGACCGACCCTGAACACATGGGTCATCGTGGCCACCTCATCATGGGCCCAGTCCACCGTCTAGCTCCGCTACAAACCCGTAAGAGGCCAACGCCTTAACCACGAGATAGCCAGGAGTGTTACCCGGCGGGCTTACACTCACGCCCTTACAATTGTGACCAGATTACTCCAGTCTCTTGATTGGTTACGAGTTCGAGGTCGCTTGCGCGGTCCTCTCCCTTACGAAGCGGTGAAACGGTGTATACCGAATCTATCGCAGACCACAGCGTCCTTTGCCCGGCTGTTCACCCAGGATCGGATAGCCGATGGTCGTTTCAAGAGCAGTCGCCGTAAGCAGTAGCAGCAGTCTGGAGCAGCAGTAGGAGCAGTAGGAGCAGTAGGAGCAGCAGTCCGCAACCACCCCCGCTCTATAGGAAACAATACAGTTCCCAGACTCCCCCGACTGTTAGTCGGAGAGCACAATCGATTGGCTTGCGCCGCTCGGTGCGCAGACCGTCCAGGAGCGCCAGAGGTTTGATTCCCGGGGGAAACTGGGTTGGCCCCCAGAGTCCTACCCAGGTTCGCACCCCATGCGTGGAGTCCGTCGGATGGGTGTTGACCCGTGAGTGTGACCGACCATGGACACATGGGTCATCGTGGCCAACTCATCATGGGCCCGTTAGCTCCCAAAGGGACAGGACCGAGTAAGCGACCTCGAACTTGTCACCAGTCGGGTTGTCGGAGAAATCTGGTCAAAACTGGTAGCGAGAGCGCTTGGTCTGCCCGCTGGATTAACTAGCCGGTGCCAGGCGGTAAAGGCTGGACTCTCGCGGAATAGTCTTTGGCTACTTGCCGGGAAAGTCTTGGGGTAGTAGTAGTAGTAGTAGTAGTAGATGGAGTGGGGGGCTTGTTTCCAGCCCTTGATGTCACCTAGATCTGTAAGGTCTTTTGTAACTACCCACTGTGTGGTTAGGTCAATGGTCAGCTAGTAGCCCGGTACTTCTTACCAGTCCAAGTAGGTCACTGACCTTCAAGTTGGGCAGATCGCTGGGTTCGAGAAAGGCTCGTCCCAGTAAACTGTGTCTTTTGGCGGCGAGCCCTGGACAGCGGCCAACAATGTGTATGCTGTCTTCAGGTTCCTCGCCACATATTCGGCAATCCTTGCTCTCAGTCAAGCCAAGGTTGAATAGATGAGCTCTAAGGGTCGTGTGTCCGGTGAGGAGACCGATAGTGGTTCTAAGGTTCTTCTTGCTCATGTCAAGTAGGGCCTTGGTTTTCTTCTGTAGTGGTTGCTCCATCATGGCTTTTGCCTGGCGACATCCCTGACTCTGTTTCCAGGAAGCCCGATGTTCCTGCTCCAAGCAGTCCCTGATGATTTTCTTACCTGTAGCGAAGGGGACCCCTACAGCTGGCTCCACTGGGCAATCCAGTGTGCCCAGTTTTGCCAGTCTGTCGGCCTCTTCGTTTCCGGATATGCCTTGGTGACCCGGTATCCATATTAGGGTGATTTTGTTGGATTTTCCCAATTTGTTGAGCTCCTGCATGCAGTCCCAGACCACAGAAGATTCTGTGGTGGCTTTAGCCAGAGCGTCCAGTGCTGCTCTTCTGTCAGAGCAGATGAAGTCTTGGGGTAACACAACGGAATTTTTTAAAACCTATTTGGCAACCCTGCCGACGAAACAAACCACGTACCCGCAACTGTGTCCCGAAGGAGAAAGTATTTCGTATACAATTACCATTCGAAAACGCAATAGAAGAGAATAGACGGAGGACCCGGATAAAGTTTGTTTGCGAAATAGAAATAACGTCTATTCTTGAGGGAAAACGAGAAATATGAGGAAACTCAGGGGGAAATGCTGCCGGATATTATTTTCGTACTATTATGTTATGCTTTTGTATTGATACAACGCTAGAGAAAATATAGTGTGGAAGTATTATAAAAGAAAGTAGAAAACGGTTCATTTTGAAGGTAGTCCCAATTCATATGTATACACAAGAATCAGAGTTGCCAGACGGGTTTCTAAATAAAACCAAACAGTGCTTGGATTGACAACATATTGAGTTGTCAACCACAACGGGCGAACCCGTCACCGCAGGACGTTTTAACGATTGTTCGTTCTATCGACCGTGCAGTGAGCGTAGAAGACTTTGGACATAACAAATCCGACGTCTAGCTACGCCACAACCCGTTAGAGTCCAACGCCTTACCGCGAGTAGCCAGGTATGTTACCTGGCGGGCGGCACTCGCGCCCTAACTACCAATTGTGACCAGATTTCTCCGGTCTATCGATTGGTTCCGAGTTCGAGGTCGCTTGCGCGGTCCTCTCCCTTACAAAGCGGTGAAACGGAGTGCACCGAATCTATCGCGGACCAAGGCGTCCTTTGCCCGACTCTGAACCGGGATCGGATGGCCAATGGTCATTTCAAGAGCAGTCGCCGTAAGGTAGACAACTATTCCCGCTCTATAGGAAACAATACAGTTCCCAGACTCCCCCGATTGTTAGTCGGAGAGCACAATCGATTGGCTTGCGCCGCTCGGTGCGCAGACCGTCCAGGAGCGCCAGAGGATTGTTCCCAGGGGAGACTGGTTGACCCAGTGTCCTACCCAGGCTCGCACCCCATGCGTGGAGGCCATCGGATGGGTGTTGACCCGTGAGTGTGACCGACCCTGAAACAGAATGGGTCTTCGTGGCCAACTCAGCAAGGGCCCGTTAGGATTGACAACAATGGGGGGAAGGGTAGGGGGGGGGGTGGTAAACAGTCTCCGCATTTAAACTATTTCGTCTATCATTCTCCATGGAAGTCAGCCTATATATTTTTAAACCTCGTTTACATAGCTTTCAGTTTATTCTATAACTAGCTGACCCGTGCCCACTTCGTTGGGCGGTAAAACTTTTTACTTGTGATGAAATTATGAATGTGGTTCGGTTAGTACTGAGTGCTATAATTTATTTCCTGACTGCCAAAAGAAGGGTTACATTTTTACTGCATATGTATGTATGTATTTGCATGCCAATTTGACTATATTATAGTTATTTGTGAGTGTCTTCTTGTGAGTGTCTTATTTGTGAGTGTCTTATCTCTTTAACCATTTATGCAGTAAAAAGGAAATTATATGCAGTAAAAGGGAAAAGTTTTTTGTTTTTAACACTTGAGACGATAAAATTACTTATTTTGATATGAATTCATAATTGTTGATAATATGACCAATGAACATGAACGATTTACATTATTATTTTTAATATAAAAACTACTTTGTGACTTAAATATAAAATTTAGACATATGCTGTCACTGACTTTTTTTGTAGGCATTATCAAGCTCTACACAACTTGTCTCTAGAACTCAATCATATGACCGTAAAAGGTTCACTGACCGTAAAAGGTAGTCGCCGCCTGATCGCTGGTCGCGATTTTTCGAATCGGGAAAATAGAGAATTACGGGAACTAGCCCTTTTTTTGTTTGTATTGTGTCAATTAGTACGTAATTTCAAGATTAATCATGACGAAACCGTCAGACCTCGAGCTCCGTAACGCGTTCGTCCAGCTCCAAGCTAAAGTTGTCGAGACCAGCCAAAAGATTCAGTTGATCGACGCTCAGATTCAAGGCCTCAACAGGGTAAAACAGCATGTGGAGATCACAGAGAGGGAGATTATGTCCCTATCCGAAGAAACTAAAACCTACGAGTCGGTCGGCAGGATGTTCGTTTTGACGGATTTGGACGAAGTGAAAAATAACCTCAAAAATCGCCAATCGGCAGCCGCGAAGAAAATCACGGATTTGGGTAACAATAAATCATATCTGGCAAGAAATCTCAAGGAGACCGAGGATAATCTGAGGGAAATGATATATCTCTCATCGTTAAAGCAGCGTTCGTAAGAAACGTTTTCATTCGACCGTTTTTTCTCCGACTAACTTTGCAAATCCGACTACCACGAAAAAGTCTTTTCATTTTTCGGATTAATATATAGCCTATGACACTCACAAATAAAGTGCCTTTCTTTTGGTAAAAGAATTTTCAAAATCGGTTTAGTAGATCCAGAGATTACTTACTACAACCTCACAAACTTTACCTCTTTATACTATTAGTATAGATAAGCAATAATTTTATTACAATAATATTAACCTTATCATCAGTGGCTCGTGCCAACAAGGGTTTGACAGTATCCTCCAAACCCCCAATACAGTTTGTGCGGGATGGCTCTAAAGGCAAAAAACATTTAACTACAAAACCTTTCTCAATAATCGAGAAAGCTACAGATTGGATTCTGGAGGTTGATTCGGTCTCTAAGCAGTATAAATTCCCTGAAAGTCTCGGATGCACAGCCCTCCGTCCAGATATAACTCTTTACTCTCTATCTCGGAAGGTGGCTCTTATCGTAGAATTAACTGTTCCATGGGAATCAAATATCCCAAAAGACCACGAGTACAAATTAAATAAATACCATGATCTCGCAAATGCCGTAACCCGGAACGGCTTCACTGTTCACCTTCACGCGGTGGAAGTTGGCGCTCGTGGCCTGCCAGCTAAATCTCTATTTCACCTCTTTAAAGATCTTGGCCTTTCCAGAAAAATAATCAACTCTTTCTTAGAAAAATTATCTAAAACTGCGATTTGCGCATCTCAAATTCTATGGCTTCGAAGGGGGAGTGAATGGGTGGCAAGGTGTACGCTCACATGTGGCAAGACAGCTGTCCTAAACCTACCACAGCCGGTTCGTAAGTCCGGAATCCACTGCTCACCCCCCAGAAGTGTAAAAAAATAGTATTATGATGGGCCCGACTCCGGTCGGTGAATTCCATGGCAGCTCCGTTTGTATTTATTTATATACATTATCTTTATTTTTATTACCAAAAAAAATTACTATTGGGTTCTTACCTATGTAATTGCTGTTTTTTCACACTGGCCACTTTGAACTTGTATAGCTTGGGTTTGTGTTGGAATTTCAAATTCAAATAAATTGTAATTCGGGGTTATGTTTGCTGATTCTTTTTTAAGAATCAGCTGTTTATTTTTAAGAATCAGCTGTTTATTTGCCTCGTCGTCGTTTGATTTTGCTCAAATATTTTCGTTTGTGTGACGATGGTAAAGTTGAAAATTTACATTATTTTCAAATATGAGATCCTGTGTCGGTGTTTTCTATTACAGCTTCTTTCAATCTGGCTATACAGTTACCGTAAATGTGTACTGTAAAGAACTGCAAACAATGATGGAGAAGCTCGTGATTAAATAACCGAGCCTGGTCAATCGAAAATACATCGATAGTTATAGCTAATTCTCATAAGCAGCTAAATCCGTTTATTTTGCATATTTCCACTCCATAATAACGTATGGCCTACTGTTTTGGGGAATGGCACAAAACTCAAAAAGAATTTTTCTCCTACAGAAAAGAGCGGTACGCAGTTTATATAAGAGTCTCACCAAGAAGTTTTTGTAAGCCGCTATTTGTAGAATCAGGAATAATGACTCTATTTTCTTCTTACATCTACCAAAATATTATGTACACTCGTAGACACCTAACAGAAGCTCCGGTGAATAGTGATTTTCATCATCACGATACGAGGAATAAATCCAATCGACAGCGACTTAGCAAAGTGCGATACAGTTTTATTCACCAAAATTTGTCCTTATATAATAAGATTCCAGAGCAAATGAGAAGCCTTGGAGAGGACCAATTTAAAAAGATAATTATACATAATTTGGTAAGAAACCCAATTTATGGTATAAGGGAGTTTGAAAATTCTGAGTTTATTTTCCATGTTGATGATTAATGAAATGCGTAAAGTTGTAAACATAATAGTATTATGATAGCTGACATTCTAATTTTCATATAATTTATTATACATCTATTATTTTTTTATTTAAAAAATACGAAGGCATATTGCTGGATTGACAATAAAATATATATTTTTTGATTATTCTACATAGAATTTGCATTTCTATTTTAATATATTATTCTCCCTGACTCTTAAATCACATTAGTATATTTTGATTATTTGTATGATTATTTGATTGTATGTATTGAATATAATATTACAGCCATGACAACTATCACGATAGTTATGTTTTTAATAATGAAATTTTTAGCATTTAATTTTGTGACGCATCCAAGTGTAGGAATGCCTATCTACTGGAGTAGTTGATTGTATTGTATTGTATTGTATAATCGGTGCAATTATTTTAGAGTCAAATGTTATACGTTATTTCTAGGTAAGGCTATATGAAACTAAAGTCAATTATGGTACCGTCAATGATAATCATGTTATTAAAAGGTTCCCATATGAACGCTGGCATTTCCCTTTCAATATCGATACGAAACTTTATTTTTACACAATAGATGGAAAGACATCTGGCTCGAACTTTGTATACCAAGTTCTCCCCGCATTATTCAGCACCACTAAGGGGTTTGGGTGGGAGGGGTGTTAAGGAGGTGGGATGCAGAGACTTGTCTGAGACAGCAGTAGATAAATCATCCAAGTCCCTATTGTCCCCTTTTGCAATTAATTATCTTAAGACTCCGGGAATCTTGAGTTATTGCTTTTCTCTCTATCGCCCAATCACATTAACAATAATAACACTCTTTAATATGCAATTGAAGGGTTACGAGAAAGAACGATCAAGGACGAAGTCAATGCGACTTTTTAAGACAAGACACTTTTTTATATGGTACTAGCTGACCCGTGCCCACTTCGTTGAGCGGTAAACATTTTTACTTGTGATAAAATTATGAGTGTGGTTCGGTTAGTACTGAGTGCTATGATTTATTTTCTGACTGCCAAAAGGAGGTTTATATTTTTACTGCATATGTATGTATGCATTTGAATGCCAATTTGGCTATATTACCGGGTTTCAAATGAAAATAAATTATGTTTATTTTAATTGTTCAAAACTTCTCAGTATACTATATTAGATGTAATTCGTAGTAAGTATACTATATTAGATTCGGTACCAAAATAAATTGTCTTTTAGGAGTTCCAACCCGAGATACGGTCGCGGTTCCATACCTAAGTCGTATGATCTCTTTAACCATGTATGCAGTAAAAAGGAAATTATATGCAGTAAAGGGAAAAGTCTTTTGATTTAAACACTTAAGATGATAAATTTACTTATTTTGATATGAATTCATAATTGTTGATAATATGACCAATAAATGATTTAAATTATTTTTTAAATAAAAAAACTACTTTTTGTGACTTAAACATAAAAGCTAGACATATGCTGTCGCTGACTTTTTTGTGGGTATTATCAAGCTCTAGAACTTTTCTCTAGAACTCAATGATTTATATCCGTTCGTAAGAGACGTTTTTATTCGACCGTTTTTTCTCCGACTTACTTTGCAAATCCGACTACCACGAAAAAATCTTTTCATTTTTCGGATTAATATAGAGCCTACGACACTCACAAATAACGTGGATTTCTATTGGTAAAAGAATTTTCAAAATCGATTCAGTAGATCCAGAGATTACTTCCTACTACGTCACAAACTCACAAACTTTACCTCTTTTTAATATTAGTATAGATAAATATGATAAAAATGTATTTTTTACTTCCGCGGCCCATGGGAGTGTTTAAAAAATCGTAATAAAGACGGAAATATCCATTTTGACCCCCCTGAGACGATTAAGATTGAAATCTGTCTGTGTGTGTGTGTGCGCGCATTCCTCCATGATAGCGCCCTAACGCTTCATCCGATTGAGATGAAATTTGTAATACAAACATCATTTGGTCATGGCAAGATTATGGTTGAAATCGGTCCACCAGTGGGCGAGCCAGTCAATACTTTAAAAAATACTACAAATAAACTACATTAGCGATCAAAATCACTTGACAAATCACTATCGGGGGAGGGGGGGGGGGTAGCGGGGATCGTGAGGAGTGAAGTGGTGCCGGGTTGGGGGGGGGGGGAGTTGGCGGAGCTTGTGGGGGATGTGGCGCCGGGGATGGGGGTGGGGAAAGAGGTGGAGGCCTTGTATGCTTGCCCGGAGTCTTGGGTGAAACCGTGTATTCTGACTGATAACCGCGGGACTCTGGAAACGGCTTTGTTTCCTATAGAGCGGCAGTAATTGTTAAAATTACGGCAACTGCTCTTGAAACGGCTATCGGTAGACACCGAATGACAGCTACGTAAGGAAGAGGACCGCGCAAGCGACCTCGAACCCGAAATCAGTCGGGAGTCCGGAGAAATCTTGCCGAAACTGGTAGCTAGAGGGCAACGTGGCCCAACTGGGTTACCTTGATAGTGCCTGGCCGTAAGGCGCTGGTCTCTGGCGGGTTAGTGGTTTTTCTGGACGGTAGATTTGTATCGTCCACAAAGTCATCTACGCTCATCTCACGGGAGATAGAACGATCATTGTGGTTAAAACGTCTTGGGGTGAAGAGTTCGCCCGTCGTAGTCGACAAACTACAAATGCACACAGGGTGTGCAGACGGTCTCGAATGGGTTAAACTGGGGGGGTATTTTCCGGTGTCTACAAATAATTTTAATATTGTCGGGTAGTTTTTTTATATCATTCATTGCTTCTCCCGTTGCAGGGGAGCCCATGCGTCGGGCAACCACCCTTTCGGTCTCGTAATTTGACTACGAAAGCACAGCGTTACATTCGTGCAGATATTTTCAGCAAACAACCCCACCCCTACGTTAAAATGACGATACTATTCCGAGAGCTTGTGGTGGTATTCGGCCATTGCCTTTTAAATTATACCTATAAGCGTATAGAGGCGCAGTCTAGTCTAAAAGACCGAGCAATAAAAGCAATACTACTGTGTATGCTTGAGTGGGAGTTAATGGGCCCTTGCTGAGTTGGCCACGAAGACCCATTCTGTTCAGGGTTGGTCACACTCACGGGTCAACACCTATCAGACGGCCTCCACGCATGAAGTGCGAGCCTGGGTAGGTCTCTGGCCTTATGGTTAATTTCCCCTGGGAATCAACCTTCTGGCGTTCCTGGACGGTCTGCGCACCGTGCGGCATAAGCCAATCCATTGCGTACTCTGACTAACAGTCGGGGGAGTCTGGAAGCAGTACTGTTTCCTATAGAGCGAGGGTGGTCGCGGACCTTACGGCGACTGCTCTTGAAACGACCATTTGCTACCCGATCCTGGGTGAACAGCCGGGCAAAGGATGCCGTGGTCTGCGATAGATTCGGTATACACCGTTTCACCGCTTCGTAAGAGAGAGGACCGTGCTACTCGAAGGGATAATTATTTTTTAACATTTAATTTTGCAATGCATCCAACTGTAGGATTGCTCATCTAGTGAAGTAGTCTATTGTATTGTATCGTATTTTTATTATAAGACATCACGTGACACATGCGTGGAGCCAAACCTCGACTTCCAGGACCTGCGAGGATTGCTCCTGACGAAATACGCTTAAAAAATAACATCACACTCATACAACATTCAAGTTATTCCACAAAATTAAAACATCACACAAAATTAAAGTTTGGGAGACTCACTGGTTTGTCAGAGCACGTGCACCAAGTCTGGCAAAGGAAGAAACTTGGTATCAAAATCTGAATCCATACCTAAAATAAAAAGAAAAATATCATTAGTTAGTTTCTAATTAAATTAATTTTGCAAAGCATGAATTACAGTGTTCTGTTAATGTCCAGTGACAAAAGTCACTCGGAGCACAGTATACCAGACAGTAGCTTCTCCCAGAACAAAATTGAAATAGTAGCAAGTGACGTCAGGAATCTTAAGGGCTACCACAAATTCTTAAGGGTAACATGATTACTCGTCTCATTCTTGAACCATCGTGCCGGACACATTTACGGTGCCCCGGCGACGCATATGCTATTGTGCTACCGATTTGTTCTGAGAATACCATATGGCGTCGACTCGTAAATATCCACAAAAAAGTAATAGTAAGAGCGGACACAAACTGCGCCCACAGCGCGTCACAGCGCAAATCGCCGTAACTATGGGCCTAAGGACGCGACATGACTTACCCCTGGCCATACTTCCGTCGCACCCTCTTCCCGCATTGCCTTGTAGCTCTTGAGTGAACTTACTGGGTGTTATTATACTGTGCTCGGAGTGAGGGCATTGATTATACAGGGTACGATAGTGCTCAACGCCATACTACGTTTTGGCAGCTAGAATTGCACCACAAAACGCATCTTCATTGATTAATCTTTTCCTTTGTTCGGTAGCCCATTATACCCTGTTTCAAACACGCCAACAAAAAATGAATTTAAAAATCACAGCTCTAATCATTTTATTATTATTTTTATAACGTTGTCAATTTGTAATTTAAAATACAAGTTTCAATAGGTAATAATTACGCGCTTTAAAACATTTAAATATACTAATAGATGGCATTACATATAAAAATGAGATAGATGGCAGTGATAATTGAATGTTATTGTTTGTTGGCATTGGTAAATAAAGAGTTTATATAATAAATCAGTATCTTATAAATAAGATAAAAACGAATTTACCGCGGTTATTATTATATACTTATTTATAATGTCAAACAACTAGGATAGTCTTCGATTTCACAATCAGTTATTTATTTTTAAAAAACATTCATTATTATTTTTTTTACAAATGGCTTCATCGGACAGTTTGGCCGGACAATGCTATCAGCGACAACTGCAGGCCGCCCGCGGAAAAGTTGCCAAAACGTACTACATAATTGAGCATTATAATACCTTATATAATCAATTGTGATGGTGATATCATATACTACAAATTATACAGGTTGAGTTTTTTACTAGTGACACCCTTGAAGTGGGTGAATCAGTACGAGCAAATAAGAATTTTTGATAAAAATTTTTGTTGTTTTTTTTTTTGAAACTTGGAAAACTATCACTGATAAATTAACGTTTGACAAGCGTTGAGCGCGTTGCGCTATCTATCAATATTTAAAATATCGCAGAATAACAAAATTCACTATATTTAACCTGCTGTGCAACGCGCTCAACTTTTTATATTCTACTAGCTGACCCGGCGAACTTCGTACCGTCTAACAGTCAATGAATGTCGTGTTACAGATTAGCTGAAATTAATTTATGATTTTATGAAAAATATACAATGAATACAAAATAAATATTAAGTTCACTACTTTATTAAGGTAATATCACAAAAATAAATATAAAAGTACAAAAATTAAGTATATCATATATCGCGTGTCAGCAAGACATGATTGAATTAAACTATTTACATATTGTGCAGCATGGGATGCACTCGGTTTAATTCTCTTCATTGAAGCACCTTGTGATATGCGATATATATTTTTTTTTTATCAGGCGCAAGAACAAATAAAGCGGATGATTTGCCGACACGTGAACATGCCATGTACAACTGACCATGAAAAAACCACGGATTTACATTTTGTAGGAGAAAATGTTTTTTCTTTTATTTTAATTTTTCGACAATTTTCCAACTTTCGTTTTAAATAGTTATTCTGCTATTCGGGACGGAGACAAATACAACAAATCAAAAACCATGAAAATCGGTTCAGCCGTTCTCGAGTTATAAGTGTTCGACCAAACCCGACGTTGTTTTAAATATATAGATGTTCCAAACTTTAAATTTTCAAATAAAAAAAACACCAAAAAAAATGGAAAAAGTTGTTTCATCATCATCATTTTCATTTATTCATTCCATAAAAGCATTTCACAATACTGAGGAACTTGTCAAATTTTACAATCATAATTTTCCGGATTATAAAACCGCTTTGATTAATTAAAAGAAAAAAAAATAATTGTAATCAGAGGTGATTACTTAAAAATAGTCAAATTTACAAAATAATAAATAATCAAATAATAAATAATAATCAATACAATCAAAAAGAAAAATTCTGAAACATGCGTAATTAAAAACAATGTCAATAAAATCTAAAAACTTAGTGCGAAAGTATAGTCATAATATGGTTATTTATAATCAAGCAATTGTGGACGCAATATCATAAAAGTCGTCCAGTTTGTAAAGGGCATGTTTGACTAACTGATTTTTCAAGCAGATTTTATATGCTGCCATCTCAAGTCTTCTCGTCGATGACGGCAAAAGCATTGAACAATATAAAGCTAATATATAAAAACGAGGGTTGTCGCCTACAGCGGGCGAGCCCGTCACCTCAGGAAGTTTTAACGATTGGTCGTTCTATCTCCCTGGAGTGAGCCCAGAAGACTTGGACAAAACAGTCCACCGTCAAGCTCCGCCACAACCCCGTAAGAGGCCAACGCCTTAATCGCGAGATATCCAGGAGTGTTACCCAGCGGGCTTACTTTCACGCCCTTACTTCCAATTGCGACCAGATTACTCCAGTCTCTCGATTGGTTACGAGTTCGAGGTCGCTTGCGCTGTCCTCTCCCTTACGAAGCGGTGAAACGGTCGATACCGAATCTATCGCGGACCACGGCATCCTTTGCCCGACTGTTTACCCAGGATCGGGTAGCCGATGGTCGTTTCAAGAGCAGTCGCCGTAAGGTCCGCAACCACCCCCGCTCTGTGGGAAACATTACTGCTTCCAGTCTCCCCCGACTGTTAGTCAGAGTGCGCAATCGATTGGCTTATGCCGCACGGTGCGCAGACCGT
>OX155975.1:386462-470222 GCA_944548615.1 Micropterix aruncella | reverse complement strand
ATCTTACCTATGTAATTGCTGTTTTATCACACTGGCCACCTTGAACTTGGATGACTTGTGTTTGTCCGCAACCACCCCCGCTCTATGGGAAACATTACTGCTTCCAGACTCCCCCGACTGTTAGTCAGAGTGCGCAATCGATTGGCTTACGCCGCACGGTGCGCAGACCGTCCAGAAGTAGTAACGAGACTTAGGTAGTAAGTCTCGTTACTACTCTTAACACAATTATTTTGACACGTCCAAGAGCGGTTTTTGGCCGTCATTTGAACACGACGAAGATGTAATGTAATATATAAATTATTGTTATACATATACGTATACATTGTTAAACTCGTCATCTTCTGATTCCGCCTCGACGCGTTCACGTAGGTGTGATTTACCCCTGTATTTGCGGTTACATCATTGTCCATTCGGCGAAGGGTCTCCTTTGTTCCCAAAGCGGAAGGACATGTTTATGGTGGGTGGAGTGTATTCGTATATGTGTGGTGGAGAGAGATGGATGTACTGTGGAATCGTTTTCCCCCGCTTCGACGCACAAATCAATTCAGTCAAAAAGATAGGCGCTGCGAGGGAAATGGAGGGACGGTGCGTGTGGGTTGGGAAGCCGAGAAACAATAGAATTGCTCCACTATGATTGAGATTGAAACTGCCTACTAATAATATACTAAGAGCTACTGCCTGGGTACGCTAGGCAACGATTACACGACTGCCCAACAAAAAAGGAGTGTCATGTGTTCGGCGTTCATCTATGTATGTTTTCCGTTTCTTTATTGTAACATCATGTCTAAACGTGTGGCCTGATTTAGAAGTGTGTGGTATTGTTATTTATTTATTTATTTATTTATTTGCAGCTGTTGTTATAAAAAACATATACAAAAAAACAATAACACACAGATTAAAAATTAAAACTGTAAATAGACAAAGACTATGAAATACAGCTACAAACGCTGCAAATTAGGGGTATCCTCAGGATATCTCTTATCCTGGTTTTCAGGACACACCTATTAATTATTGGTACATATATGATTTTAAAATAAAATAACCAAATCAAATCTTAAAATAAAAAATCCAAATAATCATAATCAAATAAATACACAAATCGAAATAATCAAAATCAAAATATTTAACATCAAATGATATTAAAAGAAAATAACGTAATTACATAAATTTAAAAATCTACATATAATAAATCAAGAATAATAAAAATCAAAATATTTAACATCAAATAATCACGTTACAAATTAATAAATAAACGAAGACAATAATAATAATCCAATTAGCAAATAGTTATTTTAAAATAAAATCAAATTATGACATCTAAATATCTTCCTTTAATAATAAACTTTTAAAGTGGTCCTTAAATACTGCAATTGATTTCGATCGCAAAGCCATTCCCAACTGATTCCATACAACCGCAGAATAATACGAAAAGCTGCACTGGAAATGTGTAGTTTTGTGCTTGGG
This sequence comes from Micropterix aruncella, assembly GCA_944548615.1. Lineage (NCBI taxonomy): Eukaryota > Metazoa > Arthropoda > Insecta > Lepidoptera > Micropterigidae > Micropterix > Micropterix aruncella. Next base: position 468,758 of record OX155975.1, on the reverse strand, counting down.
TATTATAGCAAGTTGTTCACGTGCCCGTGTTGAATGGACATGCCGGTTACGGGACCACGTCATAATCGAGTAAAGATATCGCGGCTGTTTATTGCGTACTACCTTGAGTACAAGGGTCGCAAGATGGAGCTGCCTTTTTTTACTCATATTCAACATGGCAGCTTTCGCAAGGAATAGTGACACATGATGACGTGGAGGAATCCTAAAGCAAAATCTTGCGCAGGCATTTTGCACTCTCTGAAGTCTCCGCTCAGTCTTCCTATATAGACAGGGGCCGTACACACCGTCGCCATAGTCCATTAGAGACAATATAAGGGCATTTACAAGTAGTATTCTGATTCTGACGCTGAGGTACTCTCGAATTCTGTATAAGGCCTTTAGACGTGAGAAACCCCACCCAACGCTTTTGCTGACATGTTCCTCACACCGTAATTTTCCATCAAATAGAATACCCAGATTTTTAGCCGGACCAGTGGTATTGGCAAACTGTCCACCATTATAGGAAGAGAGCCATAGTTGGCAATTTTAGTCCTGCCCTGTTTCGACCCAATAATCATAAAACATAACTTCGAAGGGTTGATTTGTAAGCCATGTTTATTGGACCAAGCGGATAACCTTCCAAGATCGGCATTGATTAGGTTGACTGCTGAAAATGGACAATTCGTGTCTATGGGATGCATTAATTGAGTGTCGTCGGCATATAGATGATAGCGACAGTTTTTAAAATTTGCAGCTGTCAGAAGTATATAGTGCAAATACGACCGGGCCCAGTATCGATCCCTGTGGTACGCCTGTTTTAACTTCACGAAGAGAGGAAATCGATTGACGGCCAGATACATCTTTCAAAATTACTTTTTGAAAACGCTCTGACAGATAACTACGTATTAATTCGCATGCTGACCCAGAAAAGCATAGATGGAAAAGTTTTGCCACCAGAAGAGAGTGATCCAGAGAATCAAAAGCCTTGCTGTAATCTAAAAGTATGAGAGCAGTTGCTTTGCCTTTATCTGTTAGAACCGCTATATCATCCCGAGTGTCATAGTATTAAGTAAATAGTTGTCTAATTAATGTCCAAATCTTTAAATATCAATAAATTAACATACACCATTGTGTCTTTGAACACTTTATTACGTTTTAATTAATCGTAATTAATTTAGGGCCTAAATAAAAAATGTGGCTAAGTGCTGCCCTAGAGAATTAGCCAGTCAATATAATGAAATTATAATAAAAAAATAAGGTTATCTGTAAGATATTGCTTTAATAAAGCGTTTAATTATTATTATTATTATAAAACACACTCACCGCTTACATTGTAGGAGTAATTGCGCCTGAAAGTTTTCGAAGTCAGTTTAATTTCTTAATGTCCAAGGCAATGAGCAACTTTTTGAGTCCAAATTTTAAATTGGTTCCTTATCGAGGGATTCACTTATAAACTTTTTTTAATTAATCCTTATATTTTTCGAAAAATTCATAAAACTAAAATTCTTCAGATATGGTCGTTTCCAGGTATCATGTCGCCTTAACAAATAGCGAAGTTCACAGTTAATAAGGGATCTTTGTTTGCTACTTTATTTTGTAATTCAATTAAATTATTTGAATCTACATAGGTAGGACTTTTTCTTCGTTTCTCTTGTCGCACAGAGAAATAAAGGATTGATTTTCTCATCTCGGTCTTTACGCGGAAACGCCTCACCGAAGCCCCTATTGAGTCGCTGCAAAATATTCCCTTCAATTTTCCTCTTTTATTCCCATTTCCTTTTATATAACTGGAGTGTGAGGCGAACCGCGAAATTTGGCGACTTGTCACTTGTCAGATTCGTATAAAGTTGGGGGCTTTCTTCTATATTCGAGATATTTTTAAAAGTGTCATAATATAAAATTTGATTGACTTGGGGTTCGTCTACAAAGTTAAAACTTTCGTCAGCCTGCTATGCTCTATTACGCATCAGTAGTTGTGTGGAGAGAACTGAAGTAATATCGGCCTATTACGCGCTAGTTGAGTCACACCTGCGCTATGGTATTCTTTTATGGGGCACTGCAGCACACATCAACAGTGTATTCACTCTCCAGAAAAGAGCCATACGTGCGATAGTAGGTATTGGTCCACGGCAGTCATGTCGTGAACACTTCCAAAAACTAGGGATATTGACCGTATATGCGATTTTTGCTCAAGAAGCTCTTTTCGAATTCTATTGCAATAAGAGCTCGGCCATATCCCAGCGGAAGTACATCGGCATGACACCAGGAATGAAACCCAGTATCTCCAAGCGCTCATAGCACGTACTGCCAAGTTCCAGGCGACTAGTCGATACTTAGGCCTCAAACTTTTTAATAAATTGCCTGAAAGATTAAAAGCGATTAAAAACATCGATATTTTCAACAGATCCATCCGAGTTTATGCGCTTAAAATTAACATGTATTGCTCATAACGACTTTTTAAAATATTGTGAAAATACATAGCGTCGTGTCTACCCATTTAATCTAATACATATCATTTATTGTCAATTGTTTTGTTGTAAACTGTTATAATATAGTCTTTGTTTTTGTAAATTGGTAAGTTTATCATCAGTTTATCAAGTTTATATTGTATATCATCTCTTGGCCAAATTGAGTAACTAGTTTAGATTATTTACTGCTCATCGATATACTGTCCGCTATAGAGCAGGGGGTAGTTGGTAACCTTACGACAACTGTTTTTGGAACGACCATTCGGTTACCCAATACCGGGTAAACAGCCGGGCAAAGGATGCCGTGGACCGCGATAGATTCGGTAGACACCGTATCACCGCTACATAAGGAAGAGGACCGCGCAAGTGACCTCAAACCTGTAACCAGTCGGAATCTGGTTGCAACTTAAAGAAAGGGCGCGAGTGTCGGCCCGCTAGTTGGTTAACCTGGTTATCTAGCGGTAAGGCGTTCGTCTCTTACGGGCGAGTCGCGTAACTAGACAGTGTATTGTTTTCGTCCCAAGTCTTCTGCGCTCACCTCACGGGAGACAGATAGATCTAATATTGTTAAAACTTCCAGAGGTGACGGGTTTGCCCATTGTGGTTGACAGCTCTAGTTGAGTGATGTACAGTTTGGAATCAAAATCACCAAATTTAACGAATTGATAGCAGCCCCTCAAGTAATCTGCGAAAAAAAATATTAGCAGCCAGTTATTCGAGTAACGAATCGTTATCGACTCTATCAAAGGCCGTATCAAAATCCTTCTCGAAGGCCTACTTAATTTTAGGATGCTATTCCAATAATTAAAAATCTATTTCAAGAGTTCACAGCTTAGAAAATACTTGAGATTTCCTATGAACGAAAATCGAAGAGTATCTTTTTTAGTCTACAAGCTACGGAAAAATTAGCGATCGTGCTTCCGCCGCTCGCCGGCGTCTCATATGCAATAACGACGAATTTATGAGCGATTCGTGCCTCCATGGCAGAGCCATTTTCAGATAGTCTCGCCCGTGCAACTGTCGGCTCTTGCAAGCACCTGTGAGAATCTCTGCTCTCGTTTGAGACCATAAAAAGTTACGGACTTTGCGGGATTGTAACCATATATGATGGCGAGGAAAGATTGTGCAATTTATTGCAAAGAAATCACAAAGAAACGGTTTTATTCAAGATTCTACATGTACCTACATGGGGCTAACGGGCCCATGATGAGGTGGCCACGATGACCCATGTGTTCAGGGTCAGTCACACTCACGGGTCAACACCCATCCGACGGCCTCCCCGCATGGGGTGCGAATCCTGGGTAGGACACTGGGTCAACCAGTCTCCCCTGGGAATCAAACCTCTGGCGCCCCTGGACGGTCTGCACACCGTGCCGCGCAAGCCAATCGATTGTGCTCTCCGACTAACAGTCGGGGGAGTCTGGGAACTGTATTGTTTCCTATAGAGCGGGGGTGGTTGCGTACCTTATGGCGACTACTCTTGAATTGACCATTGGCCATCCGATCCCGGGTAAGAGGCGGGCAAAGGACGCCTTGGTCCGCGATAGATTCGGTGCACTCCGTTTCACCGCTTCATAAGGGAGAGGACCGCGTAAGCGACCTCGAACTCGGAACCAATCGAGAGACCGGAGAAATCTGGTCACAATTGGAAGTGAGGGCGCCGGGTCTATTCCTGGCTAACTCGCGGTAAGGCGTTGGACTCTCACGGGTTGTGACGTAGCTGGACGTAGAATTGTACTGTCCAAAGTCTTCTACGTTCACTGCAGGGCGACAGAACGACTAATCGTTAAAACGTCCTGTGGTGACGGGCTCGCCCGTTGTAGTCGACACCGCAAGATGTACCTACATATAGTACGGGCCAAAGGAACGTTCCTGTGGGGCAATAAATCATTAGGCCGGCCCGCCCCGTTTAACACCTGCTTGTAGGGATGAGTATCATAACCTTCGCAGATTATCTATCAGATTATTATATTATCGAAATTGAGCATCTAAACTTTTGTGGGGTCACTTTTCAGTTCTTCAAAAAATGACAAAATGTTATTTATAAAGCACCGAGTCTGCAAGTTAATATCACCCTTCAACGTCAATAGCTCTGGGTTAGAAAATATGGTCTCCATTGCTCAACTGATAGGCAAGTAATGATGTTTTATCCGCGCAGCATTTTATGATATGCATATGTGGGACTCATTATTACAAAATGCCACGATAACATTTTACTAATGACTGTTTAGAAATTAATAATGACCTATGATAAGCCAGGCTATGATAATCAGTTATATATTAAGTACTCATTTAATAACTCACATCACATAATTAGGTCATTATTTAATTACTCCAATTCTAAAATAATACTTAAACCGAAAATATTAATAAATATAGCAATCGGTACGATAATAAATGCTGTTTCATCGAGCAAGCGTAATTCATCGATAAGCAATATCGACGTTAGCCGCATCCTTGTTGACAGCTCGGTTAATTACCCCATCGGAACGTTCCTTTGGCCCGTACTTAGTAAAATCTCACTTAGTCAGAGGCTCCGAAATAAAATTTGACGCAGAATCTTTTTCACTCACTCTGAGGTCTTCACGCGATTCTGACAACTGACAAGTCGACATACCTGTATTTCGCTATTCGCCTCACACTCCAGTTGTACTCGCATTAAAGGACACAGGAAATAAAAGGCTTGTGATAATATCAATATCACTAAAACAGGGCGAAAGACGGTATCAAAGGCTTTCGACAAGCCTATAAATAACGCAGCTTCTGAGCTTGATTGTTTGTTTATACTCTTTATTGCGAAAATGTCACAATGGGCGGGTTTATTGTCATTTGACAATCTCTTACAACCAACCCTACTATGACGTGTTATATGTATGTGTGCGTGTAACATGTCTGTAAGTGTGTGTCTTGTTATTGCATTCGATCGACAGAATTGAAAATGCAATTCCGTTAATTTCATCCCAACGGAAAATGGTGACCCAGCCGGGAATCGAACCCGGTACCTTACAATGTAAGATCAGGCGACCTAACCACTATGCCACCGGGCCGTGTATGAGCTGACTTGGTGAACATGGCCTTTGACGCTGAAAAACTGTAGAATTATCATACAATCAAATTTTTTATTATGACACTCTTAAAATACTTCGAATATCAATGAAAGGTCTCAAGTTTATACGAATCTGACAAGTGACAAGTCGCCAAATTTCGAAACTACCAAATAAAATTTGACGCAGAATCTTTTTCAGTCAGAGTTAATGAAAAAGTTCAACAGCAGAGTCTTTCTGTAAGTCGCTTTTTATGTTCCCGTCAGAGGGAAAGTATTGTGAACACACTTTTGTGTATCTGTGTGTGTGTGTGTGTCTTGTGGGGCATGTGTTTGTCACAAGGGGCGTGCTAGTCATAATTCCATCTTGAAATCTTGGACAAAAACTTAAAATTTGGTACACAGAAGCGTCGTTGGGCTGAAACCACGTTGCGAAATTTTGGTTAGAATGTCTTACACAAGCGACACATTTTTTTTTAAATTCCGCTGTATTTAAGAGCATACTACTACTAGACAGTGGACTGTTTTCGTCCTTAGTCTTCTACGCTCATCTCACGGGAAACAGAACGATCAAATATCGTTACAACTTCCATAGGTGATGGGTTTGCCCGTTGTAGTCGACAAACCACAAACGACCCTAAGTCTCTACGTTTACTCCAGGTTGAAAGAACGATTGCATATCTATATAGCCACTTGGGGTGACGGGTTTGCCTGTTGTAGGTGACATTCTCCAGTTCTCTTGTTAGTTTACTATTTTCACTAGATTTAAGCATTAAAAGAAGCGTTGCAGGTCAACAACACAGACACTTTCGTCGAAATATTAAAGCTTCCGTACTATATTTAGATTTCTACGCACGAACGAAACATATTTAATGACTTCCCATCCATTATTAAAAGCTGCCTGCTTTTATACGGGGTTGAATTGACCCCTTGTGAGTCATAATCGCTTCATGGGAAAGCCGCGTCGCAGCGAGTGTCTGCCTATCGATTTTCTTTCAGTTGCCATGGAAAACACCAACAGGTTAACAAACCCTTCACACGCAATCTAATGGACCTAACCCTTAGATCGGTGGACAATGCGGTGACTATAACGTATTACGAATTAAATTAAATTAAATTTAAGGGCACAGTTAAAGTGGTTGCCTGTACGCCAAAGAAGACATGTCATATACTTGCTCTCCTATATCGTGTACTCTCCCAATCAACACCATCCTATCACCACGAGCATTTTGAACCACTAAGCTCCCACGGTCTCGTACTTCGGTCAGCCTCTGACAGTTTATTAAAAATTCCGAGTCATAATAGTGACTTCTATTCCTATTCTTTCTGTGTCCATGGTTGTGCAAGACTCTGGAACGATCTCCCAGCAAATATACGAAACTCGCCTTCTTTACCATCGTTTAAGACTCACCTTAAGGATTACTACCTGTCTAATAAGTAACCAGTTCTTCCCTTTCTCTCCTGTTCCTCTCCCAATTTCCTCTCCTCGGGCATTATTAGTTTTAAATTCTTCCACTTGTCTGTATGTTATGTAATAATCTTTATATTCACAATGCGCGCATGTGCCACTGTGTAGGTTAGTTGTAAGACATTGCCATGTGGCAATAAGCTCGCTTTTTTGTATACTAATTAAGTGCAAATAAAGAGTTTATTACTATTATTATTAATTCACAATAATATACAGTTAAATGTACAACATATACAATTATAATGTCATCGACAAAAATCTAGAAGCAAAAAACTGGTAACATGATTTTCCCAAAACTGTTCACTAGCAACATCCCATTTTAATGTCACCTATCTATGTTAAAGCCTGTTTTAAGGTGGACATTTAAATTTGTTTAAATATGTGTATAACACTAAAACTATATAAAATCTAAGTTAAAACGAAAATAATAAACTTGAATCAAAGAAAAATTTAAAAAATTGTTAACCATAATCATATTAAATAAAAATGATGTACAAATAGTAATTAAACAATCATAATTGCTATAAAATAGAGTAAGATAACTGGAACAGGGTCGGGCGCTTGACACTTCTGAAGAAAAAGCAAATATATTAATAAATTAATAGCTTAAAAAAAACACTAAAAACACGGTTTTATAAATGCACGAAAAAACCACATCATCAGACCTTGAAACCTAATCGTGGTCAAAGTTCATTCCAAGACTTTTCTAACAAGTCCAAACACAGGTGCGATGTTCCATCATGAAGTTCCAGTTCATATCTTTCGACTCCATCATCAGATCAGTTCGACAGTACCATGTTATTGTATATCAGAACTACATACAGCTGCCAATTTTCATGACGCTACGATTCTTGGAAGATGGTTAAATTAGTTACCTTAGATTCCATTACATAGTTAGTTACATACAGGTCGAGTTAAAAAGCGTGTTAAAAAGAATAAAAAACATGACTTCCGTTACAGAAAGTGAACTATTGTATTTATAATTATTTTTATTAAGGTTTTTTTTATGAAATGATTGTGGTTTATGTATTTATCCAAACAGATACATGTATATTTCCAGAATTTACTAAATCCGACCTATCAGTTAACACTAATCACGATATATTTATGTTAATTTATTGACATTTGGACATTTAGGCAACTACTTACTTGATATTTGGACATTTAAATGACTATGACACTCAGGATGACAACGATTCTAACAATACCACACACATCTAAATCGGTTTAAGCGTTTAGAAGTTATGGTAGAATAAAGAAACGGAAAACTTACATATATAAACTCTGAACACATTACACTCCTTTTTTGTTAGGCAGTCGTGTAAAAATGCTAATTTGGCTGTAGAATGTATAGAGTTTGAATGTGTAAGAACTCTCTGGAATATAATTAACAATGAAACAATCGCATGGTTATCCTAGTTATTCGGTACGTATCGTAAGCCATGCTGGCCTGTCATTGACTTGTATAGGAACAGGATCATTTGTCATAATCAAAAGCTTAGGATTTCAATTCGCTGTCATTTAGGAGGATTTCAATTGACTATCAACAACGCACAATACTATATTCTCGTATTAGCAGTAAATACCTAAATGTAAATGTAACTAGGTACATATATTTATTTATTTATTTTAAAGTCACTATCAAAAGCTATTGTCATTGGTACATTATATACAGGTTGGGTCAAAATAGTGTTGGCGGTTTGAATATGTTTTTTTTAAAACTAGCAGCATATAAAATTTTAATTTTAATTTTTGAAAAATATGAATCTTGGAATGTTTATGTCTTAAAAATAATGTTTTCTGAATGACGACCCTCGGCTGCTTGGAACATTTTTCTTAGAATATTTTTATTTCCTGTATGTTCCTATGAGTTCCAAATTTATAGAATTATTTTCATAGACCACCGATTTAAGGATGGCCCCATAAAGAAAATCACATGGAGTTAGGTCTGGGCTGAGTGGGTGTCATACAATATTCCCTCTTTTTGTAACAAGTCTTCTTGGGAACATTTTCTTCAGCAGGTCTGTAGACACCCTGGCGGTATAGCATGTGGCACCATCTTGTTGGAACCATATCCTCGAGGTATCGCCTTGAAATTCTTGAAAAGCCAGGATCACGAACCCTCTTAACATGTTGCAATAATTGTGGGCTATCATCGTCATCACGCGCCCTCTTTCCTCCTCGAAAAAGTATGGCCCGACAACACCGTTTGCCGATATTGCATCCCACATGACATTTTTAGTACTGTAAAGTGGACGTTCATGCAGACATTGGGGATTGTTCTCTGACCAGAATCGACAGTTGTGTTTGTTCACTTGACCATTAAGATCAAATCCAAATCAGCAGCAGAGCAGAGCAGCACTGGACGCTCTGGCTAAAGCCACCACAGAATCTTCTGTGGTCTGGGACTGCATGCAAGAGCTCAACAAATTGGGAAAAGCCAATAAAAGCACCCTAATATGGGTACCGGGTCACCGAAAGTGTATGGGACAGACTGGCAAAACTGGGCACACTGGAATGCCCGGTGGAGCCAGTTGTAGGGGTCCCCTTCGCTACAGGTAAGAAAATCATCAGGGACTGCTTGGAGCAGAAACATCGGGCATCCTGGAAACAGAGCCAGGGTAGTCGCCAGGCAAAAGCCATGATGAAGAAATCACTACAAAAGAAAGCCAAAGCCCTACTTGACATGAGCAAGAAGAACCTTAGAACCCCTATCGATCTCCTCACCGGACACACGATCTTTAGAGCACATCTATTCAACCTTGGCTTGACCGAGAGCAAGGACTGGCGAATATGTGGCGAAGAAACTGAAGACAGCATACACATCGTTGGTCGTTGCCCACGCCTCGCCGCTAAAAGACACAGTTTACTGGGACGAGCCTTTCTCGAACTTAGCGATCTGCCCAACTTGAAGGTCAGTGATCTACTTGGACTGGTAATAAGTACTGGGCTACTAGCTGACCACTGACCTTACCACATAGTGGGTAGTTACAAAAGATCTTATAGATCTAGGTGACATTAAGGGCTGGAACCAAGCCCCCCCCACTCCATCTACTACTACTGACCATTAGATGGAAATTCGCCTCGTCAATGAACCCCACGTTACAAATATCGTTGAAACGGTCGAGCATCAGATTAACGAAGCTAAGTCGATTATTGGCATCATCCTCCATGGCGACTAAATTTCCAATAAGCGACGCGTCTAGCAATATACGCACCGCCTCCCCGCAACGAGCAGATTCAGAGAAATTAAAGAATCAAATTATTTATAATACACAAAAAATATTTATAAACCCAACGATTCTCCGTCACTCCTAACTAGGCAGGGCCTGTTTCAAGAAAGGCACCAATTTTATATGATAGCAATATAAAATGCAGTTTTATAAATAGATGTTTGCTAATCTATTGGTTTCATAATCGAAAGCGAACATCATTACGAAATCGTTGTAATAAATAAAATTTTAAAAAAATTATTGTATATACGCATATAGAGTATTATAAGTAATTAATACCTTAACAGCGTGTTGAGAACGCCATCAATTGGGCCACTGAAGTTTAAAAAAAACACTAAAAACACACTTTTGGTCTATGATACGATATTCACATACACACGCCTATGATACGATATACCATCATGGAATGCCAGTGCCTATCTTCCGGCTTCATCATCAGACCTTGAAACCTAATCGTGGTCAAAGTTCATTTCAAGACTTTTCTAACAAGTCCAAATAGCTGGGGATTTAGTGCGATGTACCCTGCATTTTGTGATTAAAGGCTCATACTTGGCACAATTGTTCCTTAGGCGGTCCTGAGTGGATTTAGACCGGGAGCCATCGGCGGCCACCCCGCGGGTGGCGGGGGGAGGGGGTGGAAATTTGATTCCGCCGCGCGTCACTTTGAGCGTTTTATCTTTCGGACTATAAGTACTTGGGCAAGTTAGATATCATTTTCGGGTAACTCAATGATAACAAATTCATTTCTGGAAGAAAAAAAATACCTATCCATAGAAAATATATGAAATAATTGGTAAAATCCAAAAATCGTTGACATCTTTTTTTTACTTATACGAAGTTTACTTTTTAACCATAGGAGTTATCGGTATGAAAAAAATATATTCTGACAGCCACACTTACTTGAATTACAGACATATATTTTTTATTCGACTGATATTGTAAAATGTGAGTGAAAAAAAATATAATTCATCGCACGGCAGACCGGCGTATTACGACCGTTACGTAGAGACGGGCATCGACCCAAGTTAGATAATTACTTATCGGATTATTTAGTTTCTGCGATTGGCCAGTGAGTTAAAAACAAGAAGTACAATCGTTATTATTATTATGATAACTATATTATTATTGTTTTTACTATTTAATAAAAATAATTCATCATTCACACACCGTACTAACTGATATTTGTGCACATACCTTAAATACTCTAAGTATTAATTTGTCTGCAATCCCTACCACTTCGTTGAAAAAATAATAGTAAGTATTATATACATATGATATAAGCACATACCTACCCATACATACTTACTTACTAATTCTTTTGAATGCCTATTTTCAATTTTTTCATTTCATTTCAGGTGAAACAGGGGCAACAACCTCGCTTTTTGTGGCCCTATAAGTGAAAAATGTATGGGCTATGACTTTACAAATTTTATACCAATTTAGATGATGAATTTGTACTTTTAGTTTTTAAATGTATGATTAACTTTAATCTTATTATTTAACACTTTACTGACTATTTTGTATATTACCCCTAGGGTACTTTCAACAACTTTTAGTACGTTTTCGAACCTACTCGAATTATTGAGTATTTCAATTATTAGGCTTCTATTTTGATTATTTAATTTTTTACTGACTATTTTAGTTAGTATGATGATTGACTCTTAGTAGGTACCCATTAACATTATTGACTCTTTTAATTAATAAGCCTTTATTTGGTTTTGTAATAAGATTTTACAATAAATAACTTTTAGTAGGTTCCAATGTTTCTAAGATACTATTTATCCAATCTAATAGCTAAATTATTAACAACCTATGTATGTTAAGTAAAGATTAGAGTAGTAATTAGATTTACTACCTAATACAAATATTTTGCCACGTCCAAGAGCGGTTTTTAGCCACCAATTGGACACGACGTAAATGTTATGTATGTTATATACTTAATATATGCTATCTAAACAAACATTATAATTTTTACCTAAGGCATTCGCAATATCATGACAGCAGAAGTACTTTCCAGTACCTTTGTGTTTTCCAGTACCTCTGTGCACCCACAGCTTCTCAAGCTGGGTAATTGTGGTAATTTGCCTTTCTGCTGCTGCTGGTCTGCGAAGCCAGTATCCATAGTCAATAGCATAATTTTTGTCAAGCCATGAGTGACAGTGTTAGATACATGCACCATCATGCGAGTGTCCACATCTTCGTGGTTACGTATCACGTAACCACGAAGAAGCGTACGCTTTGTATCACGTGTGATATTGGTTAAAATATTTGGTCCACCCATGTTGCAAACTTCCTTGCCGTTGTCAGAGCAAACAATCCTTCCTTAAGGAATTGTTCATCATCAAATTGGCCTAACCTTTAGGTAGTTTCGTCGTAGCAGTGACCCATGTTCTTTGAATGTTTCCTCTGTTAATATTTTTTTATGCTTTCATTGTTATACGTCCCAAACCATATCTACTTTTGAAACCCTGTTCTTTGCAGAGAAATGGTATACATACTGGTGTACCTATTCTCCAAAGTCTTCCTATATCCTGAACTCAGCATGTGGACTAGTGCAGATCCATGTAGAGTGTTCGCTCGTGGGGGGCGTTTGGAACGGTTGCAGTGCCAAAAATACTAGTAATCGATTTTAGTAGGTCTGACCTTGTTCCAGATCGCAATTTACCCATTGAAGAAAGTGCTGGAGGACTGGCTTGGTTTTCTTGTGCCAAGAATGAATCGAAATCTTCTACTCTGTGCTCACAGGTTGCAATATAAAGTTTGCTGAATAGACTGCAGTCATTCTCAAGGCCTCTTATTTTTGCTTTCGTTTTGCTCTCACTCTTTTTTTACGTATTTTAATAACTTGTATAATTATATTGTGTATATACTTGTTGTATAATGAGACATCATTAAGTTTGGTTGGATCCAGTAAACTTTTTTATAGTTTATGTGTAATCTTCCTTTACAAATGTTATGTATTTAGGAGCAATAGCTTTACAAGATCAAAAACTCTTTGCCGCTTTTTTCTATATTGAATACTGCATTTACAACTTCAATACATAGAAGTCTGGAGACTGTTCGACAAAAGGATTTCCTGGAGTATTTATTGTAGCTACCGGTGATTGCAGGTCTAGAATAAAGTTCTTCTTATTTGCGGCAGTGTCAGAAAGATGGCTGCCGTGTTCAGCTGTTCTCCGTAACAAAACATCCGGCTCAAAACTGTAAACGGTATACCAATTCAGGTCCAGCGAGAAGCCACTTAGTCAGGGTTTTCAGTCAAACCAATCAATTCTGTGATGTGTAAAATAATATTATGTTGCATAATGAAGAAGTAATCACAAACTATTTAGCGTAAAGATGAATGTAAGTGTAAAAATAGGTCCTACCTATGTACATCTCCTTTTAATGTGGCACTCATTTGCTCATGTGCTTGGTCCAAAGCCATCCCCGTAAACTTGCGATCGCTTTTTCGACCCAACTATTACACATTTTCAAAGTGCTTTAATAATTCTCCGTGCGGCAGACAAATTCTTTCACTGTTTACTACTAAACTGAGTGGATGGACCAAAGGGTCACCAAAGGAGCGGGCACTGTTTGCTCAAAAGAGCGAGTAGTGCCCGCGCCGCTCTGCAGCTTGACGAACTTATCAACGCATTATAACGTATGGTAAAATGCCCTCCCTTATGTAATTAAGTAGGTATGGGTAGGTATGTACTTGTATATACTACTTGCTATTATTTTTTCGACGAAATAGTAGGGATTACAGAAAAAATAATACTTACGTAAGTATTTAAGGTATGTTAAGCACAACTAATTAGGTACGGTGTGTGAATGATGAATTATTTTTATTATATAGAAAAATCAATAATAATATAATTATCATACTAATTATTACCATTGTACTTGTTATTTTCAACTCACTAACCTATCGCGGAAACTAAATAATCCTATAAGTACTTATCTAACTTCGCTCGATGCCCGTATCTACTTAGCAGGCGTAATACACCGGTCTGCCGTGCGATGAATTATATTTTTTTCACTCACTTTTTACCATGGCAGTCCAATAAAATATATATTGGTGTAATTAAGATAAGTGTGGCTTTCGGAATATATTTTTTGAATACCGATACCTCTTATGGTTAAAAAGTAAACTTTAAATATGTAAAAAAAATATGTGAAAGATTTGTGGATGTTACCAATTATTTCATATTTTTTCTATGGACCGGTATTTTTTTTCTTCCATAAATGAATTCCTTATCATTGAGTTACCCAGAAATGATATCCCACTTGCCCTAGTACCTATAGTCCGAGAGATATAGGGCTCAAAGTGACGCGCGGCGGAATCAAACTTCCACCCCCTCCCCCCGCCACCCGCAGGGTGGCCCCCAATGGCTCCCGGTCTAAATCCACTCAGGACCACCTAAGAAACAATTGTGCCAAGTATGAGCCTTTAATCACAAAATGCAGGGTTCCCATACAAACTGTTGCACTAAATCCCCAGCTAAAACACAGCTATGATACGATGTTCCATCATAAAGTTCCAGTTCATATCTTCCGACTCCATATCAGATCAGTTCGACAGTACCATATTATTGTATTGTCATCAGAACTACATACAGCTGCCAATTTTCATGAAGCTACGATCCTTGGAAGATGGTTAAATTAGTTACCTTAGATTCCATTACATAGTTACATACAGGTCGACCTAATAAAAGCGTGTTAATAAAACAATGTTTGCAACTAATAGTGCCATCTACGCGTTGCGTTTCGTAGTAAAATACTGGCTGTCATAACGTAGTACGGCATTGAGTGATCTAATAGCCCTCTAAAAACTTGGAGTTTTCTATTTTTGGCATAAAACACAAAATTATATCTATGCACGTGGGTGTGTTATATTGCTCGCAACAAAGTATCAATTTAGTTTTATGACTTTATTACAAGGTGGACCACTTGCCATAATTAACAATTATCATAATGGTAACGTCATTAATTCCATCAAAAACTCCGATGCGTGGGTATTATAACTACTACACAACCAAGGTGTAATTACGTAGATATTTTAGGTACACATTGGGCCCGATTGCGTTTGTTTGTGAACTAAAACTGAAATTAGTTAAAGTGAACGAGATAGAGCAATACGTTAGAGCGGAATATAAAACGAACGATGGTCGATAAAAACTACCTGTCGAACTTATGCTCGTTCGAATAAATTTGAATCACTGTTGAGCAAAATTTAGACGATTGACGATTGAATACGTTAATCGCGATTGACGACTAACGATTGATTTGGTTAATCGTCAATCGGCGACTAACGATTGATTAGTTGTCAATCGTTAGTCACGATTGACGATTAAACGTTTGCGATTGATATTCTTGACAGCGGTCAACTTCAGTTTTGCGTTGTTTCTCGGTCGGTCGATCGGTCTGTCCGGTCGGGTGGCATCTGAAGAGCAGGTTAGTCGCGATTGACGATTGACGATTAACGATTAATTGAGTTAGTCGCGATTACTTCAATCGTGATTAACTCAATTGTTTAGTCGATTGAAATATTCAATCGATTGACTCAACACTGATTTGAATACATTTGGTGCGGTGTTAGATTCAGATGCTTTATTTTTGGTGGGTATTTTTAACGCGAAAAAGTGACAGCGGTTCATTTCACATTTCGCTCTAGCGTTATTGCCCTGTCTCGTTCAAACGAACTATTTTCCGATTTTAGTTCACGAAGAAACGCGATCGAACCCAATAAGGTTGTACTACTATAAATTATTCAAGCTGAAGTTATCGGGGATTTAAATTTCCTATATTTTAGGTCTAGAAGTTAAACAAATATATATAAATAAAAATGTATGTGTGTATAATTGTAAATTCTTTATACAAACTTACAGTTTTTTTAATTTTTACTTTATTTTATTTTATTTCTTCAAACAAAAGAGAAAAACAGCGCTCGGGTATTAAGTTAATAAATAATAATAACAATATTACGGCCAAAATAGTCTCATGATAATATACAGTTTATGTGCGTTACCTTGTGTAATAATATTTATATATTATGTTATATAATCATATTCTCTCGATTTGTGAGTGTGTATGATAGTTATTTATTAATTTATTTATTTGTTACAACTTGGTAGAGAGTTAACAGTGAGATCGTACAGATATGATTTGTAACTATTTATATAAGCAATAAGAAAATGAACAAAACCCATACGATCATTCTAGACGAATGCCCAACTAGACCGAACAGCCTGTATCTGGGCATACGAAATATAGCCTTTGTTTTTGAGTAGTACTGACGTTTGAGTAGTACTGACTAATAGACTACTTTCAATAATAACACTAAGATAATGGCATAAAATAGTACACATATTAATACAAATATATATGATAAAGGGTTAGTTACATACATATATACACATATACACATACAAACATACATACATACATATATAATAACACACACACATACATCTACATACACACATATTTTAAATTATTGTATGAAGCAATTCTCTTTTTCAGTCTTTGTACGACCTACTTCGTAAAGGAGCCATTTTTTTACCTTTATCTTAAATTGGTGTACATTTTGAACATTTTTTACTGACTCTTCTAAAGTATTTAACATTTTTGGGGCGATGAAATACAACTGTCTTTGGGCAAAGGTTGTATGTACTTGAGAAATTACATAGTTCGTCCCTTCAGCCATTCTAGTTGGTCTTCGCTGCTGGCTTCGGGAGTGAGTTAGTAGGATGAGTGTGTTTATATGTGTGATGTGTCATAGTTGTGTATATATGAGAGTGTGTGATTCAGCACAGGTATGTATCTGTTCAAGCTTTTATGGTCTGGTCTATTACCGCTCTGATAAACTCGTTTTTGCTCATTGAAAATATGTCTAGTTCCTGAAACGATTCATCGTAGGCTTCCAATTCGATGCCGAGTTGAATTCCTTGCTTGATTTGTATGGAGTCTGGGTACATTGAATACCCCTGGGTGACGAGTTCGGCGCGATGGGACATTTAGGGCTATTCTGCTTAGAATTTGTGGGCTGTCGATATGATGCGAAAGTATATTGTGGAAGAACGTCATATCAGTCACTTAACGTCACTGCTGAAGACTCAGCATTTCGAACCTTGCCAAGCCGTCAGAATATGAGGTATATTCAGCGAGGGTTCGATGACACAAGTGCCTTTTAACCTATCTTAAAAACTTTTTGTATACATAAGTACCTTTTAAAATAAGTTAAAACATTATTGATTATATAGTTAATTAATTTAAATGTCTGCCTTGGAACAGGCTATAGCCTAGTTAGGCGACATTAAAATGGAATATCTGGCAACAGTTTCTGGCATATCAGGTTTTCAGTTTTTTGCTACTGGTTATTTTGTCTATTACATTGTACCTACATGTCCATGAACTGTAAATGTTTTTAAATTACGTAATTAAATAAAATAAATAAATAAATAGGGTACTAGCTGACCCGGGCCCACTTTGTTGGGCGGTAAAAATTTTTACTTGTGATGAAATTATGAGTGTGGTTCGGTTAGTACTGAGTGCTATGATTTATTTCCTGACTGCCGAAAGAAGGGTTATATTTTTACTGCATATATATGCATGTATTTGCATGCCAATTTGAATATATTACCGTTATTTGTGGGTGTCTTCTTGTGAGTGTCTTATTTGTGAGTGTCTTATCTCTTTAATCATTTATGCAGTAAAAGGGAAATTATATGCAGTAAAAGGGAAAAGTCTTTTGTTACTTGAGACTATAAACTTACTTACTTTGATATGAATTCATAATTGTTGATAATTGACCAATAAACATGACCTAACGATTTAAATTATTTTTTAAATATAAAAAACTACTTTTTGTGACTTAAATACAAAATTTAGACCTATGATTTCCCTTACTTTTTTGTAGGCATTACTAAGTTCTACAAATTTTCTCTAGAACTCAATCACATATCTCTCATCTTTAAAGTAGCGTTCGTAAGAAACGTCTTCATTCGACTGTTTTTCTCCGAATTACTTTGTAAATCCAACGACCACGAAAAGGTCTTTTGATTTTTCGGATTAATATATAGCCATATGACACTCACAAATAACGTGGCTTTCTATTCGTAAAAGAATTTTCAAAATCGGTTCAGTAGATCCAGAGATTACTTCCTACAACGTCACAAACTTTACCTCTTTATAATATTAGTATAGAAGTATAGATTACGACACGGTCGCGGTTCCATACCTATGTCGTATTATCTATTTAACTATTTATTCAGTAAAAGGTAAAAGTCTTTTGTTTTAAACACTTGAGACAATAAATTTACTTATTTTGATAAGAATTCATAATTGTTAATAATATGACCAATAAACATGACCTAACGATTTAAATGATTTTTTTTATATAAAAAAATATATTAAAAAATCACCATAATATCGCGCACTCGGTTGGTTATCGTCATAACTATTCAAATATTTGTCCAAATTTGTCCAAATGATGTACTGTAAAAGACAAAATTTATCTACTTTAGATACCAGATGTGATAAAAGTATTTATTTTGATATAATTATCAATTTATTACTACCAAATTTGCGTTAGAAATAATTTTAATTTTTTTATTGTATTTATGGTTCACTATTTTGGCGATATTGGCTTACACATAAAATATAGATATATGCTGTCGCTGGCTTTTTTGTAGGACTATTTAAGATAAACATTTCCATTGCATTCTACAAATCTAGAGATGACCACGCCCGAACTCAAAACAATCTGAACACAAGAATGTCCGCGAGTATCAATTATATAATTCCGTCAGTCAGGACAACATTTGCCCAGAGACATATATTCTACATAGCCCCAAAATTATATAATTCCCTTAGTGAAGACATGAAAAATTATCCTAACATAAAAATATTTAAAGCAAACCTTAATAGATGGCTACTTAACAAGGGATATGTAAAATCTGATCAACTTCTTTGCAACGCACGACAATTTATTTAGTATCACTTATCTATTTTTCTTAATTAAATTTTATTAAATTACAACTATAAATGTATATATTTATTACATAGCTATATTTTTTATAAAATTGGTATATTTATGTATATATACAGGTGGTGGGTCCAAATAATTTATTTAAAAAAAAAACACTTCATTTCTTAAAATTGCATAAAAATATGCACATCTAGAGACGGGCCAAATTATCGCCTAGTTAGATGTGCTATTGGCAGTAAAGGTCATGTAAGATGTGTTAAACCTCCCTATATTAATTATTAAATAATTTATATAATTATTATAAGATTACATGACCTATGAATGAACTGTATACCTAATCCTATGTACCTAAATAAATAAAAAATAAATAAATTGTATATTATATACGTGTAACTCCAACGATTTTTGCGGCGCACGCCAGAATAGCTCGCAGATATGGCAGATTTTTTTCTACTTCTTCTTCTTCTCCATCATCAGCGCGCAATAGCCAACCGTTAGGCATACGCCTCTCCAATCACTCTCCATCCGGATCGGTTAGTTTGGTTTGGCAGCCTGATCGTACCCAGAGATTCTTAGCACCCCCTGCCCCGCCGTTACGGTAACCGCTGCCGTGGTTCGGGCTAGTGGGGCTGCTGGGGACTGGGGGCCGTGGTAAGGTTGTACTGTTCATCATCATGATTGGAGGTATTTAGCCAGATACCCGCCACGTCGGCCACACGTCTTGGCGAGCTCCACACTTTCAGGAAAATATTTCCATTTCCTAGGCTTGTGGCAACATGGTTAGGTTAGTTAACCACCGAATTGCACTATATTTTCTAAATTTATTATTTAATTATTATTTATTGTTGAGAAAATTTCCAAAATATATGTTGACGCTTAGAATTTAAATTTCGAATATCAATCTCTTAGATTTTTTCCTACTTACTTAACAGTTATCGTTATATTTTAGATAATTCACACTATATCTTTATAAATTATAGCCTATTTGTTATTCTGATGTGTAAGCTATATTATTGTAAAGTTTCATCAAAATCCATTCAGTAGTTTTTGCGTGAAAGAGTAACAAACATCCATACATACATACAAACTTTCGCGTTTATAATATTAGTAGGATTAGATTGCGCAATGCCATAGTGGGTTTTGGAAGCTAGGATTTTGATGCGAAACGCAACGTGTAGATGGCACTCCTAGTTCCAAACAAACACGATGGTACGGTTTCTCTGAACTGTTTATGTTTGATTCTTGAACTTGTTTGGTATAATTAGTCGTAACCATTGTAATAAGTACTTATAAATAAATAAATAAATAAATAAGTATGTAACTTAAAACATTGCAAATAACTTATAATGCTTTACACGCAATATTTCAATCACTAGACAATTACATGATTAGTGAAATAGTGATTAGTGAAATAGTACGTATATATGTAGATATGTACGTAGGCTACGTAGGTACGTAGGCTGTGGTAAAATGGTTACTACACTATAACAATGCTTTCTAGCCAGTATAATATTTTCTATAAAAGTTCATATGTTTATTAACATTATAAATACATTGTGATGTATATTATATATATATATATATTTATATTAACTATACTTTTACATTGTATTGTTACCTTATCGTATTATTTATATTAATATATTATTTGTGCACGTGTATGTATGTATATATGTATGTATGTTATATAACATCCTATATCTTAAATACATCTACATAACTCATAATGTGGATTCCCTATCCCTTTCCCCGTACTTAAATCTTAACATTTTTTTCATAGCTCATTGCGCTGTAACAAAAGATTTAGTTTATTTGTGAAAACTTTTAATTGGCCTTAAATTTGTATAACATATGTTAGAATTAAGTAAGTTTTGCGAAAAATAAAAATAAAATATATGGATCGATTGATTAGCTAATTAAAATGTATATTATTTAATGGGACACCTGGCTATTTTCGATATTTTCAAGTCTTGTGTTGCAATAAGTAATCTCATAACTGTAATGATAATTGAATAAGGTACCTGTATTATATCATTATTATGTAAAATGCATACTATTATTAAAATGCATACAACTAGATAACGAAATATAATATATCCACATTTTAAATTTATTTTGATTGACGAATTGATGTGGTTTGTTTGCCGACAGCATGTCTACCTGCCTACTTTTCTATAGTGCTTGAACCTGTTAGTAATTAAATAATGTTATAACATATACAATAATGAACAAAATATAATAATGATATCGACTTTTAAATAAATCTTTTATCGTCAAGCGGCCGTCCCTACGGTCAATGGCAGGTACGGGGCCGGTCATTAGTTTGTATGACGGCGACTATAGCTTTGTCCTTGATATGTGACTAATGTAAATAATGTTGTATGTAATGTGTTGAAATAGCTGTATGTTTCCTAAATAATAAAATAATAAGTTAATAGTAAAAACACATTTTTGAAAACAATCTTTTATTAAAATGCTCTGTCCTGAGCCAAAATTGTGTGCAGCAGCCATATCATAGTGAAACTTAGAACAGGTTATCATAATTGAATGCGTATACAAAATTTCGTGACTGTGCTGTTGACCGTTGAGGAGTCACCTCATCGGGAGCCAACCCTGGGCGCAGCAGATATGTCATGGTGAAACTTAGAACGGGCTATCATAAGTTAATCTGTATACAAAATTTCGTAACTGTGCTGTTGACCGTTGAGAATTTCCTCGTCTGGTGCCAACCCTGGTCTCAGCAGCCATGCCATAATGAAACGTATAACGGGCTATCCTAATTGAATGCGTATACAAAAAATGTGTCTGTGCTGTTGACCGTTGAGGAGTCCCCTCGTCGGGAGCCAATCCTGGGTGCAGAATATAAATGCATTGTCATCGGAACTGCACCAACATATAAAATTTCAAATTCATAGGATAATAGGAAGTAGTTCTATTTCTGTTTGCAAGATTTGACCTAAACAAACATACTGACAAACATTGCAAGGTAAATAAAAGCTAGTAATTAAAAATAGTAAAATAAGGCGCATCAGAAGGAGATGGCTTGAGCGGGTGCAAGGTGCTCACGAAGTGTCTGAACTATGGAGGCTATCGCTGAGCCGAGGCGGGAGCGCCGAGGCGATGGGACAATTAGTAGTCCGGTTATCACATAGGACAGTAGAGCTGTAGGATGCTATTTGCTACGTAGTCGATTCGACACAATCGTCTCTTAGAGTCTTAGAGCAAGGATTTTCAAACTAAAAGCCTTGTCTTGGTTTAAATATTTCGGACGACCTTACTAAGAGCGAGGAAACACAGCGCATCGCTCCCACTTCAGTTAAGTTAAAGTTAGATTGGTTAATTAAAACAGATCTGTGGCGAAGCGACTCAATTTATTCGAAGAAACAAAGACGCCACTGGTTTGGAGGTGCAAACGTAGAACGAGCGCTATCAAAATGGACCTTAACGTTCATTCAATTTCCGACGGAATGAGCAGGGTTTACAAACGGACGAGTCACTCGCAAGAGTTTCTTCTATATAATTTATTTATTTATTTATTTTGTTTATTCGCTTATTACTAATCAACATTACAGTAAAACCAAGGCATTGAAAAGAAACAAATAATAAAGATATAACCGTAACTATACAAATAGAATAATACTTTTAATACTAGCTATCATATAAGAATAAATAATAAATAGCTTACAATTTAAATGAGTGAGGGTTGGCGGTAAAAATATCGAAATCTGGTGCCATTGAGTGATTATGTGCCGTAAAACACGCGCCAACAAGTTCCATCTCGTAGGGTTAGTGCGCGAGAACGGCTCCGCGAAAAGATGGTGCAATCGAGCACGAAGATAATTATTAGGTACGAAAAGATTCACCTTGGCTAGTAAGCTAGGGTTATCAGTTTTACCACGAATTAGATTGGAAACATAGGACATGGTCAGCATTTCTCTTCTGAGACAGAGAGAATTATAGCCAACCATGCCAGTGATAAATGCAGTCGGATAAAAATGGATAATATCCGTACTGCTTGAAGTACAAAAATCTCAAAAAACACTTGTGTACCTTTTCCAGCATGAGGGTATAGGTATCTTCGAACAGATTCCAAATAGCTGCATTCGTTTCCATGCGATTTCTAACAATCGAGTTGTATAACGTGCGCATAACCCGAATATTATTGAAGTGTTTGGATTGCCGTATCACAAACGCTAGAAGCTCGATATAACTCCTTTCGTAACGGCATTAATTATATAGCGCGTTACATTGCTCTACGTTATACTACGATTTGGAAACCAGTATTTTACTACGAAACGCAACGTGTAGATGGCACTTATAGTTCCTAAAATGGATTATTATGTATAATATGTCGACTTTCGAAGCACAGCAGTATGGCGAAGCACTGTAGATGGCGCTCCACATACGCATATACAATATACAATAACAATATAATTACAAACGGTTTTTAAAATTATAGCTCTTATTATTTTAATATTATTTACATAAATATGTAAATTTTTAATTTGGTGTAAAGGTTTTCACACGTCACTTTGAACTGTAAACAGAGGACTTTTCTTGAGTGCATCCCAAGAATTGAGATTTGATTTCAGATGATTAGATGGATGGGATAATAGCATTGAGTATAAGATTACTCAACGCCATACTACGATTTGGCAACTAGGATTTTACTACGATAAGTAACGTGTAGATAACACTAGTAGTCAAAAACATTCATTAATATTCTATTACGTAAATAAGCGGGGGTTAAACATAATATGGCTGTATGACGACGAACTGCAGATGGCGCTATAAACACGTCTTCACGGTATCCAATCTCAAAATAAAATGATATTACAATAGCAAAGGAGTTTTAAATCTTAGCTTTTGTTATTATAATATTATTTACAAATTTATGTATTTTTTTTAATTTGGTATACATGTCAATAGGTAATAATTACGCAGTTCAATGTTCAGATAGATCTATAGATGGCGTTCTATCTCTCCGTATTATTTCTGTGATGTAATCAGCCTACGTATACCTGCGATAGATGGCACTAATAGTTTGATATAATTATTGTTATCATTGGTTAAATTATTGTGTTTTTAACACGCTTTTATTAGGTCGACCTGTATGTAACTATTGGGCCCATGATGAGGTGGCCACGATGACCCATGTGTTCAGGGTCGGTCACACTCACGGGTAAACACCCATCCGATGGCCTCCACGCATGGGGTGCGAGCCTGGGTAGGACACTGGGTCAACCAGTCTCCCCTGGGAATCAAACCTCTGGCGCTCCTGGACGGTCTGCGCACCGAGCGGCGCAAGCCACTCGACTGTGCTCTCCGACTAACAATCGGGGGAGTCTGGGAACTGTATTGTTTCCTATAGAGCGGGGGTGGTTGTCTACCTTACGGCGACTGCTCTTGAAATGACCATTGGCCATCCGATCTCGGTTCAGAGTCGGGCAAAGGACGCCTTGGTCCGCGATAGATTCGGTTCACACCGTTTCACCGCTTCGTAAGGGAGAGGACCGCGCAAGCGACCTCGAACTCGGAACCGGCCCGCCAGGTAACACTGGCTATCTCGCGGTAAGGCGTTGGCTTCTTGCGGGTTGTGACGTAGCTGGATGTTGGATTTGTTATGTCCAAAGTCTTCTACGTTCACTGCAGGGCGATAGAACGAGAAAATCGTTAAAACGTCCTGTGGTGACGGGCTCGCCCGTTGTAGTTGACACCGCAAGTTGTATTTAACTATGTAATGGAATCTAAGGTAACTAATTTAACCATCTTCCAAGGATCGTAGCGTCATGAAAATTGGCAGCTGTATGTAGTTCTGATGGCAATACAATAATATAGTACTGTCGAACTGATCTGATGATGGAGTCGGAAGATATGAACTGGAACTTCATGATGGAACATCGTATCATAGCTGTGTTTGGACTTGTTAGAAAAGTCTTGGAATGAACTTTGACCACGATTAGGTTTGAAGGTCTGATGATGAAGCCGGAAGATAGGCACTGGCATTCCATGATGGAATATCGTATAATAGCTGTGTTTAGACTTGTTAGAAAGGTCTTGTAATGAACTTTGACCACGATTAAGTTTCAAGGTCTGATGATGAAGCTGGGTTTTTTGGTTTTTAAGTGCATTTATAAAAGCGTGTTTTTAGTGTTTTTTTTTAAAACTATTAATTTATTTAAACAATCAGTCCTTTATAAAAAAAAAACATTTTTTATCAATGTTATTATAGAATTCAGTGGTTCTCAAAGTGAGCGATAACGCCCCCTTGTGGGCCCTGGTGGTCTAGAGGGGGGCGGTAAGGGGCCCAGAAAAAACTGCTTACTAAAAAGAGAAATCGTTTGCATGTTACCGAACGCGGCGACTTGCGGCTGTTTTTGAGTAAATTCAAACCTGAATTTTTATTTGAATAAAAGATACTCTTAACCCGTTGAGTATGATACGACCAAATCTGGTTCTGAAACAATTATCCGTTGAGTATGATACGACCAGATCTGGTTCCGCGTTTTTTTCACTTCTTTGACGTTCTCATATTTATTCATAATTATCTAATTGTTTTACAAAATGATATTTCAATATTCTATATTCGAAATTTCAATGCAATCATTGTGCAGTTGTTCTCTTTATGATTGGTGTAGTAGTTTCGTAGTTATAGTACTTTAAGGTCGATGTCGCCGAAAATCCTGCAAAAGAGACAGATGCATCCATGAAAATACCCATTTACTCCAAGAGTTAATATTATAAAGTTGCGTTTTAATTGCTCCCACTGGTAAAAAAGTCTCGTTTAGAATTAAAGTTATGAATGTCATTGTGGTTTTTAAGATGTTGTTAAATAAAAATAAATTGGGGGGCGCTGTAAAATAATTGATTTTCAAAGTGGGCGGTAGACGAAATAAGTTTGAGAACCACTGTTATAGATGGTCAAATATATTGCTATTAGTTTCGCCGGTCGATGCTATCAGCGCCACCTTCGCGTCGCCGGCGCAGAACGACAGCCAAAACGTACTATAACGTTAAGCAATCTAATAATATATATATATATATATATATATATATATATATATATATATATATATATATATATATATATATATATATATATATATATATATATATATATATATATATATATATATATATATATATATATATATATATATATATATATATATATATATATATATATATATATATATATATATATATATATATATATATATATATATATAATCAATAATAATATGGAGAAAGCTACATTTTTCTATTTTTTGAGCAGAGCTCAGAATTCGGATATAATCAGTATTTCTTCAGGTGTCGATATATTTAATTTCATAATTAATTCATCTCTGATATTAGTCAACCGAATACTTGTAATGTCTCCCGAATGGAAATATGATCTTCTCTCGAAGTTCTCGCCGGTTTCCTGTCTACCGGCAGTTCTCGACCGCCGGTGCGATATTATCGCACTGCGATAACTTAGCAAGTGCGATATGTTATGAGAAGATCGTACAACACATATATATATAGAGACAGACATATAAAATTAATTAAACAACTCGCGGAACCAAAAGTTTCGGGGCCTGAGGCGATTTGATAGAATGTATAACTTATACCGTACGTTTCTCTCGCTGAAACATTTTACTGGTATCGCGCGACGCGGTACAATGTAAAATGCGCAGATGATGCACAGAGCTTTGATGAAAAAGTTCCCGGATCTTGTTTCGAACTGTTTCGAACTTTATCAGCAGCTTCGATATACAAAGGGTGGCCATATTATTTATTATATTATTTTTAAGCTATTGAATAGCTTTTATCGCGGGCCTAGTAGGCCAGCGCGGCGACCGAATGAAGAAATTTCTTAACGAAAATTAATGATTTTAAACTGATAATTACGTCTAAACGAGTACTGCTTACGATTCGAAAAAAATATATGTTAAACAAGAACATTTTCCTAATATTCTTAGCTTTGAATATTTTAGATTTTGTTTATATTACATAGTGTAATAATTTTTGTGAAATTAGGTCTAACCGAACACTAAAACGACTACTACGCAAATACTATCTGCCGTATTATTATGAAACCTGCACCATTTTAAAGATAATTTAATTATCTATCTTTTTATCTACGTTTTTTTTTAATTATCTGTTTTTTTGCGTTATCGAATAAAAAATTCGTGCGCGGCGCTCTATCGGAAGACGTTTAAATTATTCCGAAGCCGCAGATGATTCGGAATAATTTCAACGTTTTCCGATAGAGCGCAGTTATCTGATATCAGAAAAAATTAAATAAATAAAATAAATAAATAATTATAATTGCATAAGTTGTTAAAAATGCTATGCAATAGCTTTACCGCGGCAGTCTCCGAGTGCCACACGTATTTTTATTTATATTATTTAATCGAATTTCATATTATATTTATTGCCGATTTAATAATGGAATTGCATTTTATTTATTATATATTTTTAATATTTTTTTATGATTATTATTTTTTATTTTATTCTGAAGACCACATTTTAGGGCAATTTAGTGTCATGAGCTTTTTACTAAAACTTGTACATTTGTAGGCAACCAAGCAATCAAGCAAACTTGATTGTAATATTGGAGTCCTGTCCACCCTAGAACGGGCTAGTCCTAGTTGGGTGACAGAAACAAATCAAGTTCAAGTTCTTTATTGTGGGAATTATTAAATAACATACAATGTTTAATTAACAAACTGCCCAGAGAGCATACAATATTTTGTTTCAGAAGAAACTTCATAAAGAAGAAGCTATATAAGGCGCAATCAGTAAAACTAAAACTATCAACAATTAAAATATTCAATATCAGAAATGATCAAACACAAGCAATAATCATCAATAATCACATAATCAATCAAATTAATTTTTATACTGTTTTGTCTAAGAAGAATCTAAATACATTGTAATTACATTTAAATATAAGATACCATATAACTAAAACAATCAATAAAATTATTAATTCAAGTTTAAACAATCAACAAATGAAATAATCAGTATTTTGTAAAAAAAGTCATTTTGTAAAATTTATAAATTCCTCAATAGAGTAAAACGTATTGGTTGTAAAAAAATCCTTTAAAAGTTTTTGGAACGTTCTGAGATTGCTATTGTCTTTTATGCTAACTGGTAGGCGGTTAAAATAATAAGGCCCTGAGAATTTGGTACTTTGCCTAGCAGCGTTTAAAACCACGCATGGTAGAATGAAATTATTCTTGTTTCTGGTGTTTTTATTATGTGTATCTTTAAATTTTACGTAACTTTCCTTTTCGGTGTAAAAATCTAATAATAGCCTATATAAGTAAAGTGATGTGAGAGTCATGATTTTCAATCTTTTAAAAATAGGTCTACATGTTTCTATATGTTTAGCTCTGGCAATAATCCGTAATGCTCTTTTCTGAAGGATAAATAAGGGTTCCTTGTGACAAGCGTAACAGTTTCCCCAGATCGTAATGGCGTAGCTCAGTATCGATTCAAAGTAGGAAAAATAAATACTCCTCGTTTCTAATTCACTCAGAGTTTTCCTAACTATACGCAATGCATAACAAGCTCTACTTAATTTAATCTCTAGTGCCTCGCAGTGTCTATTCCATTTCAAGTTATCGTCGACGTGTACACCTAGGAATTTGACGCATTTAGTCTGGGGAATGACGTTTTTATTGATGTGCAAGGTTACTTGAGTGCCCGTATTGGAATTTTGTGTGCTTGAAAATACCATAAAGTTACTCTTTGTTGCGTTAAGAAGAAGATTGTTTGAATGAAACCACGTGTGTAGCTTATTTAGAGTAATATTAGCATTAATCATTAGTTTTTCCTCACTTTTATCTGTTAAGATTAGACTAGTATCATCTGCGAACATTGTGATTTTTTTGTCCTCGAAATTATTAGGCAAGTCATTGACATATATTAAGAACAAAATGGGTCCTAATATAGAGCCCTGTGGAACTCCAATAGTGACGTTTAATGGAGCAGAATGGTGTTTCTGTGAAGTACCATTTAAGTAATGCGTTATTTCCACTAGTTGATGTCGATTCCTTAGATAAGTCTCCATCCATCTTAAGCTGTTTCCCCTAACTCCGTAGTGTTCTAGCTTGTGGAGTAAAATATCGTGGTTGACACAATCAAATGCCTTTGTTAAATCGCAGAAAATGCCTAAAGTATAAAATCTTTCCATCATTTTTTCGCTAATGAAAGATATGAAGTCCTTGATTGCCTTATTAGTCGACATTTTTTGTCTGTAACCAAATTGTCTATTGCTTAACACATTATAAGAATCAAAAAAAAGTATGAGTCTTTTTTTTACTACCGTTTCTATTATTTTGGAAAAAGTTGATAAGATTGAAATTGGCCTATAATTACCTAGTTCGGTTTTTGGTCCTTTTTTATGAAGAGGAATTATTTTAGAGAGCTTCAAGTTTTCTGGAAATACTCCACTTTCCATAGAAGCATTGATAACCTGTGCAAGTGGATCTTTCAGGAAAACAATTGCTTTTTTTATCACCGATATTGGAATTTCATCCATTCCGGCTGATTGACTATTTTTGAGATTGTTTACTACCTTTTCTATTTCGTCGCTGGTAGTTGGCTTTAAGAATATAGAATCAATTACTTTGCATGTCTTATTCAAGTATCGCCGATATTCTTTGTTGTTTTTTGGAATGCTATTAACTTTCGTTGTACTATTTATAAAATATTCGTTGAATATAGTTGCTACTGTCTTAGGATTGTCTATCTTTCTATCATCGGAAATTATTTCTAAGTTGGCTTTAAAACTGTTGTCTCTATTAGTTTTGTCCTTCACTACTTCCCAAATTGCTTTTATTTTATTGTTTTGATTATCTATGTAATGTTTGGTTGATATTCTCCGTGCCTGTTTGATAACCATTTTTAGTCTAGAGGTATAATTCCTATAGAAAACTCTAAGATGTTGATCCCTTTTATTTTGCTGTGACTTGAGGTATAAATGTCTTTTTTTTCTGCACGATACCCTGATACCCTTTGATATCCATTGAACTCCTTTACGAGGCTTCATCTTCACATATTTATATGGAAATGAGATATTGAATTTATCTTTTATATTATTTAGAAAAATTGTAAACCATTTGGAGTTATCCTTCTCACATGCAAAAAATGTTATCCAGTCCATTTCAGATAAATGTTTATTGAAGACTAGTTGGGACTTGTCATTAAATATTCTTTTCCGGTTTGTTAGGCAGCTACTATTTTGCGTGATGTTTTCATTGAAAATATTCATTGATATTGCCTCATGGTCTGAAATCCCCAGAGACTCGATATTGTTGTCAAATAAGGAACTTTGTAAATTTGTAAAAATGTTGTCGATGAGTGTACTTGAGGTAGCAGTGACTCGTGTTGGCGAGGTGATTGTAATTTTCATGTTGTATTCCGCAAGAATTGACTTAAATTTTCTTACATTTGGGTTATTATCTAAAAGATTTATGTTATGGTCCGTTGCTATAATCACTTTATCTAAAATCAGTGTATTTAAAAATTTGTCTAAATTTATCAAAAAATATATCTAAGTTGCCGTTTGGAACTCTATATATACAAATAATTATTAATTTATTTCTTTTCAATTTTATTCCGCAACATTCGAAATGTCTTTCTACAGAAATGTTTTGAAAAACTTCATGGTAGGCTGCAATATCATCAAATAGCGCTCCTTTTTTTATGTAAATAGCTACACCGCCGCGTGAATATTGACTACGACAGAATTTAGAAGCTAAACTGAAATCGTTACTTATATTTAGTAATTTGCATCCTTCTGAAACCCAATGTTCGCATATGCAAACTATTTGTACGTCCGTTTTTTCATTTAAATACACCTCTAATTCATTCCGCCCCGTGTTTAAGCATTGTATGTTCAGATAAAGCAATTTCAAGTTTCTATTATTACATTTGGGATGAACAACATTAAAAATATTTTTATCAATATATGTTTTTTTGCAGTTTCTAGGCTTGATTCTCATAAAAAAGATGTTTGTTTTTTGAAGTAATAGTCGATTTTGCCTTTAAGCTGCTTGATTGGTTTATTTTCAAAAGTATTACTATTCTTTTGTGATTGTGGGATCTCTTTTGGCTTAAAATAGTGATAAATTGTATTTTTGGTAATTGGACAACCTGTCGTGGTTTGTTCTGCGGCTGCTATTTTGTTTACTATAGAACTAAATAATGGTGCACTTTTCTTGAAGTTACTTTTCTTGATCTTACTTAATTCAATGTTATTATAGGATAAATATTTATTGTGGTAATCTTTTGTCTTTATCGATTTTATGATGCTATCAGCAATATAATTTATATTTTTGACGAGTGACGATCTGTTAACTTCTATAAAGGACGAATTTTGAAAATATGGTATATATTTTTTAATCTCCCGGTTCAACATAGTTGTATTTAAGTAAAATCCATAATCAATACTAATAAAATGGATGTTGGTGTTAGATGTAACCTTCAAAAGATTTGACAGTTCATAGGAAAACAAGAGAGGATTTTTATCATTGCTTCCTGCAGAAATAATTATGTGGTCTTTTTTTGTCATGTTTTGGCCGATAGTGTTAATATTGATAATTACATCCTTTAGTGACGCGTTCTTTTTAATGACTCCCTGGACCTTGTACCCTTCAGTGTGTAATAAGTTTGATAGCCGTGTGGTCAAACCTGAGGCAGATTGGTCGCCTAATACTACGATTCGTGGATAAATCTTCTTGTCAGCTGGGCGGCAATATGGTATATCGTGCGAAGATGCCTCTTGTGATTTTAACGTCTGTAGTTTCTTGCCCTTGTTGCGTTTGATGAAGTTCAGATCGGTGTTTTCAAGGCATATGGTGTTTCTTGAAGATTTGGGTGTGTCCGAAATCGCTATGAATTGGCTATTGTTGAATTTTTTTCCTGCGGTTAACGTTTCTGTGTATAGTTTCTTGTATCGGTTTGATAGCAGAGTGGATTTGGATAGCTGCTGCTTTAAAATTTGATTCTCTTGATTTAAATTTTCAATCTCATTGTGAGCACTTTCTAGTTCCAATTCTAGGGAGGAGATTTTATTCATGTAAGAAGAAATGTCTACATCTGGAATCCTGGATAAATTTGGAGCACTTACTGAGCGGTACAATATGCTCTGTTCCATTGAGTTGTTGACACTGTCATCGTTACTGCTGTGACTCCTGCTTGAAAAATCATCATTTCCAGTATTCTGTTTTGTTGCTGTAGTTTGAGGTGTGGAATTTTTATAACTTTGATTTTTAGATGTCCATTCAGAGTTTTTTTTCAGTGTTTGTCTTGTTATCCTTGTCGTGGGCATTTCTAGATTTCTTGGTGAATTCTTTGGATTAATATGCGTTATTAATATTACTCTCCTGTTTCATCAAAATTTCCGTGATGTTCGTATTCCGTGATTATTGCCCAAGCTGGCAACGCCAGAAAGCGATATGACAGTTGTCAATATACTTGGAGGTATTCTTGGAGTTATTTTTACAACACAGTAATAATTTTGTTTACCATTTATTTGATCCGTTGTATCTGTGACTGTTTTATGGCGCAAACGATGTTACTTCTCCGTATTGATTGTGTTACAATGATTTCCGTCGAAATATTTGGGTTTTATTAGCACTATTTAAATTATACCGAAGAAGTGTTTACTTTCGTAAGTGTTCAGGCAGCGTTGCCAGACCTGATCTGATCAAATAAGCAAAAGGTTAAGGTTTTGCCATTCGGTTCCTGTTATTTTTGTAAGCTAATCAATGTTTTATAGTAATTCATTCTTAAATAATAATAATAATAAATAATTATTAGTTACACTGAATTTAGGTAGTAATAATTAGGTTCTCAAAGTGGGGGATAACGCCCCCTTGTGGGCGCTGGTGGCCTAGAGGGGGGCGGTATTAAAATTCGGTAGAGTAACCAAATCCAAAAATGGCTACCAAGAATTTTGGCTACAAAAGCAAATCCCGCAATTATACCCTGGATTGTGGTCGATCGTTCAACGAATTTTGATAGCATTACCATCATCATATTTGCGTGAACGTGGATTTAGTGTATTTATTATCTTCAATGCAAGTTTTGAGAGGCGTTTTACGTTGGGGAAACCACCAACCCACTAAGATTGAGGATGAATAATCACAGATCCTCAGTGCATCTGAAATCACAGATTTCATTACAAAACGGTAATAAAAATAATCTATACTATATATACCATCTATATTAATATTATAAAGAGGTAAAGTTTGTGAGGTTGTAGGAAGTAATCTCTGGATCAACTGAACCGATTTTGAAAACTCTTTTAGCAATAGAAAGCCACGTTATTTGTGAGTGTTATAGGCTATATATTATTTCCGAAAAATGAAAAGACTTTTTCGTGGTAGTCGGATTTGCAAAGTAAGTCGGAGAAAAAACAGTCGAACGAAAACGTTTCTAACTAACGCTGCCTTAACCATGAGAGATATATGATTAAGTTCTAGAGAAAAGTTGTAGAACTTGATAATGCCTACAAAAAAGTGAGCGACAGCATATGTCTAAGTTTTATATTATAAAATATAACCCTTCTTTTGGCAGTCAGGAAATAAATCATAGCACTCAGTACTAACCGAACCACACTCATAATTTCATCACAAGTAAAAAGTTTTACCGCCCAACGAAGTAGGCACAGGTCAGCTAGTATTTGTTATTTGGACCCACGGCCAAGAGACACTGGTATTTTAATGTTTATTTTTTTAATAAATTATTATTAAATAACATTATTACAAATACTAATGTAGGAGTGTCAGATTAAAGAATTTTAAACATATATGATTCCTAAAATAGCACTATTTAAGTGTTCGGTAATTATTCGGCAGATTAACCGAATATTCGGCCGAATACGAACATTAAAAAGGAAGCCGAATCTGAATACTGAATATGAATATTCGGCCGAACATTCTGCGCATCCCTAATTGTAAGGTTCCGGGTTCGATTGCCGGCTGGGTCACCATTTTCCGTTGGGATAAAATTAACAGAATTGCAATTTAATTCTGCCGATCGAATGCAATAACAAGACATACGCTTACACACATGCTACAAGCACACATACATATAAACACTTCATAGTAGGTTTGGTTTTAAGAGATTGCCATATGACAATAAACCTGCACATTGTGAAATTTCACAATAGAGTGGAAAACAAATTATTGCTTTATAGTAGTCTTCATAATTTACTAGTAGCATTAGTTGGTCGTAGTCTTAGTTAATTTAGTTTAGTTAATAGGGTTTTATCCTTAAAGCATCTACTCTTTTCAGGTCGACCGATACCATAAAAATATTATTTAATTCTTACGTGAGAAGTCATGTGGAATTCGCGTCAGTCATCTGGAATCCGCAATACAAAACATATATTTCCCGAATTGAGGCAATTCAAAAACGGATGACGAAGCGTTTAAATTTGTTATATTCTGTAAAACCATCTTCGTACACAGAGTCGCTTCGGTTTCATAAGATGATGTCGTTAGAAAAGCGCCGAAGAATGATCGACGCAGTATATCTGCATAAGCTAATTAACAATCGTGTTGATGCTAGTCAAATCTTGGAGCAGATAAATTTTCTCGTGCCCCCTCGACCAGCTCGCTCTCAGCGTTCCTTTCAACTGCCAATTGTCAATTCTAACTATGCACAAAATGCTTTTCTTTATAGAGCTTGTCATCATTACAACTCAGTGTTTATGGATGTTGATATATTTGCCACAACCCCAGATACATTTAAAAATCTAATTATGAATATATTACAATTTAATTAAGTAATCTGTTTATTATGAAAATAATTATTCTCCTCTAATCTTTGTATTTACATAACTTATTCCTTTTTTCCCTTTTTCGTTCTCATAAAATGTGTCATTACATAATTATATATTTTATTTTCTTATTACTATCTTTTTAATAATTAATTAATTTATTACCATATTAATAAACATGTTTATGAATCTATTTACTGTCTTTTCTGCTCTATTTACTTTATATTTACTCTTTTAAACTTTGGACTGTTTAGTAACTTAGCAATTACTTTTCAGAATATTTTCTGTTTATTTAAAAAACCCTAATAATTTCCCTTTTCACTTTAAAAAATGCTTGTATATTTTAAAGTTTTCGTTTATATAGAATAACACACTATATGATCGTTAAATTGGTGGAAACATATAAATGGTTTATGTTTGATATATTTTGATTAAGTAAATATGTTTTTTGTACTGTCTGTTTCCTGAATAAAATAAAATTTAAAAAATATATATATATTAGTAGTCGTATTAGTTAGTAGCGCTTTTTGTAAATTAACATTCCACGGTCCATATTATTGCTCTCCCTTATACTTGCTAGACGGAAAGAGACAGCGCGTGTCGCCGGAACTTCCTATTCCCTGAGGGAGGTGTAATCACATAAGGCTCCCTTCCGAGTTGACGCGACCAAAAATTTAGATATTTTTGCAATACCACGCGCCCGCGCGCTTTCGATATATATATATAAAGATGTATAGGTATACCGCGGCGATAAGGGAATACGTCCCACCGTTGGCAGTGGCCAATTACATATGACGATTTCGGCTTCGCGTGTCGTCTAATATAGTCGATTTGGCTTTTCAATTATAATATAATAAATTATCAAATGAATAGTTTTTTTATAAAGTAAAAATTAGATTACAATAATAAAATAACTTAAGATCACTGTGTTATTTTCTATATCACTCAAAAGTATCTAATAAATGGAAAAAAAATTATGTTTGGCCATAACATTTCT
The DNA here is from genome assembly GCA_944548615.1 of Micropterix aruncella. Lineage (NCBI taxonomy): Eukaryota > Metazoa > Arthropoda > Insecta > Lepidoptera > Micropterigidae > Micropterix > Micropterix aruncella. The sequence goes on along the minus strand of OX155975.1, from coordinate 432,815 downwards.
GGAAATTACGTAATTTCAAACATTTTTTTCTTATATTTTTTGTATTAAAGTTCCAAAAACTGTCTTGGTACTATGCAAATAGACCATACGCTGGTGTAAATAGTATTTTTTAATATTGAGAACCATCTTTGGGTTTTTCAGAAACTGAAGACATATCTCGCTCGTTTTTATTTTTTTTTGGAAAACAGTAACAGAATAAAGATAATATATAATTAATATGGAAATAATTTACCAATTTCGTTTTGGCGAAATGATAGCTTAAGAACCGGGTTTTTAAAATCCGGCATAATTGTATTAAAATTCTTTTTCGTGTTCTCACAACCAGGCCACAAAATTATGCTTCATATAGCTTTTGGCCGCCACGGCCATACTAATACCGCTCGACCCGACAAATAAACCGGTTAGGATAATTGAAAATCTATTAAGATCTATAATTGATAGTCATTAATTGAAAGAAAGCCCGATAATGGTTTCTTCTTGGTGTAATTGCGAAAAGAACGAGGACGGAGGCTCAATGGGAGATTAATTGATAGAATACGTAGCAATTAAGCGGACTAGAAGACCCGTACGTAAATTGCGCGGATATAGGATTGGACGACGTTCAATGTCCTGTGGGCATGAAATCATAATAAATAAAATACAAACGGAGCTGCCATGGAATTCACCGTCCAAAAATCGGGCCCATCATATATAATTATTACGCTTCTGGGAGGTGAACCCACGGATACCGGACTTACGACCGGCTGTGGTAGGTTTAGGACAGCTGTCTTGCCACATGTGAGCGTACACCTTACCACCCATTCGCTCCCCCTTCGAAGCCATAGAATTTGAGATGCAGAAATCGCGGTTTTAGATAATTTTTCTAGAAAGGAGTTAATTATTATCCTGGAGAGACCAAGATCTTTAAAAAGGTGAAACGAAGATTTAGCGGGCAGGCCACGAGCGCCTACTTCCACCGCGTGAAGGTGAACAGTGAAGCCGTTCCTGGTGACGGCATTTGCGAGATCATGGTATTTATTTAATTTGTACTCGTGGTCTTTTGGGATATTTGATTCCCATGGAACAGTTAATTCTACGATAAGAACCATCTTCCGAGATAGAGAGTAAAGAGTTATATCTGGACGCAGGGCTGTGCATCCGAGACTTTCAGGGAATTTATACTGCTTAGAGACCGAATCGACCTCCATAATCCAATCTGAAGCTTTCTCGATTATTGAGAAAGGTTTTGCAGTGAGATGTTTTTTGCCTTTAGAGCCAACCCGCACAAACTGTATTGGGGGTTTGGAGAATACTGTGGAACCCTTGTTGGCACGAGCCACTGAGAGGCTAAGTACCTCGCGAATAACAGCAAGGACTTTGTCGTGGCGATAAGTGTACAGTCCTTGATCCAAGGCCACCTACAGCCAGCTAGAATATGTCTAGCTGGCTGCAACTAATATTATAAACGCGAAAGTTTGTAAAAATGTATGTACGGATGTTTGTTACTCTTTCACGCAAAAACTACTGAATGGATTTTGATGAAACTTTACAATAATATAGCTTACACATCAGAATAACACATAGGCTATAATTTATAAAGATATAGTGTGAATCATCCAAAATATAACGATAAGTGTCAAGTAAGTAGGAAAAAAATCTGCCATCTGCGAGCTATTCTAGCGTGCGCCCCGCCGTTTCAACCGCGCCGCGCGGTGATGGAAAATTGTGATAATGATGATCGAAAGTATTTTAAATTTTCGTCAATTTTCCAATGTTTTTATATTATTCTGCTATTATGCGAAAAATTGACGAAAATATAAAATACTTTCGATCATCATTATCACAATTTTCCATCACCGCGCAGGTGAAACCGCGGGGCGCAGCTAGTGATATTATAAATAAGATAAAACTGAATTTACCGCGTAAAGTTTGTACACTCGACATTTTGGCAATGTTGCAACTGCCTCTGTCTACAACGGCGGATGCAACACCGCCGAAACGCCGGGTGTTACAAACTTCACGCGGTAAATTCGTTTTTATATTCAAATGGCGTGAATTCACATGGCGATCTAATAAATTCTCATCAAAAATGAACCGAATCATGAACACCAAGTTTCTAATTGTGAAAGAATTTTCAAACAAACACTTTACAAACGCTGCGTTTACGATTCTTCACATTTTCCGCAAATTCGGTCGATTACGTAATCTTGGGGAAAGGGGGAGGGGGGTCAGGCAGCTGATTACGTCTGTTGACATGGGGGGGGGGGGGGATTAAAAAATAACAAGAAATGTGATTACGTAACATGTGGATGGCCCCTAAATTAACATAAATATACCGTGTTTCTTGTCAAATAAAAGGTCTGAATAAGTACATTCTGAAAATATACATGTCGCTATATGGATAAATACATAAACTATATGTTTAATATATTTACTTATTTACTCTATAAACGCGCACCTACACAAGCGCTCGAGTGGCGGAACTTGCGCGCTTCGTTATCTGTCGTTTTTTTACTAATCATGATAAAACTTTCTTTCGCGGACCTGATTTAGTTCTTGCGGACCCCTGGCAAATAGAGTTGTCAACTACAACGGGCGAACCCGTCACCTCAGGAAGTTTTAACTATTAGTCGTTCTTCTATCTCCCGTGAAGTGAACGCAGAAGACTTCGACAAGACAGTCCACCGTCAAGCTCCGCCACATGCCCGTAAGAGGCGAACGCCTTAACCGCGAGATAACTAGGTGTGTTACTCAGCGGTCTTACACTCACGTCCTTACTTCCAATTGCGACCAGATTACTCCGGTCTCTCGAATGGTTACGAGTTCGAGGTCGCTTGCGCGGTCTTCTCCCCTACGAAGCGATGAAACGGTGTATACCGAATCTATCGCAGTCGCCGTAAGGTCCGCAACCACCCCCGCTCTATGGGAAACAGTACTGCTTCCAGACTCCCCCGACTGTCAGTCAGAGTGCACAGTCGATTGGCTTACGCCGCACGGTGCGCAGTCCGTCCAGGAGCGCCAGAAGGTTGATTCCTAGAGGAAACTAACCCTCAGGCCAAAGTCCTGCCCGGGCTCGCACTTCATGCCTGGCGGCCGCCGGATGGGTGTTGACCCGTGAGTGTGACCAACCCTGAACAGAATGGGTCTTCGTGGCCAACTCAGCAAGAGCCCATTAGACCCCTGGCAGTCCGCGAACCAGTGGTTGGGAACCACAGAACTAAACTATCTTACTTACTACGTTAATCTCATGGCGATTCTATTGAGCCGTAGAAACCGCCGGGCGAGCTCATTATGCCGACGGCGGACTCATTTAGTGGTTCAGCGGTTAAAATTGCCAAAGCCGCCCAGATAACAGACCTACAAAAATTCTCTCTATCGCCTAATTGTAGAAGAGGGACGGGAAAAGGGGAGGGGAAGGGGTCTGTAAACGGGGAGTGGGGGTTTCCCGTTGAGTTAACGACCTACCGAAATACTTGTCCACCCTCTATAAACGCAGACATATCTTTTATACAGGCTGTTTAATGCATATAATTTATATAGAAAAAAAACATATTTTAATATTCTATACTCTTTTCGGGTTAATCTTACCAAATTTTTGTTTTCAATTTATTTCCAAAAAATCTTGTAGAAAAGATTGCACAAACTTAATATCTAGGTACATTTAAATTACAGTCTATTAGTCCGTTTTTACAATATCCAAATTTATCACCACATACATAGAGTTCAACGTACTTCATTATTGCTTTTAGAACATGTCGATATGGAACATTTTAGTACTGATACATTTTTGAGATTTACTTACTAAAACCACAAATTAAAATAATCAATAAAAATATTCAAGAAATATAAAATCAGAAAAAGTCAGAATAATTCGAAAATGCTACTTAAAATTGTCAAAAAAAAATGGCCATAAAATTTAAAAAATCATTTAAAATTAACAAACTCCTCGATCGAATAAAAATCTTTGTCTAATAAGAATTCTTTAAATAATTTTTTGAATAAGCTTTCCACTTGAATGATTTTTAAACTTTCCGGTAGCCTGTTAAAGTAATATGGCCCGGAATACTTTGAGTCTTGCCTTGCTGTGTTTAGTTTAGTACATGGTATTAAAAAAAATGAATTTATTTCTCGTATTTTTAGTAAATTTGAAATTGGCATATCGAAAGGAACAGTCGGCGACTAACGCAGATAGCAAGAATAAACAGCGGATAGCAAGGTGGACCGATTTCAACCCCAACCTTTTCAATTCTTGCCATGACCAAACGATTCCTGCATGCCGAACTTCAGCTCAATCGGATTAAGCGCTTGGGCGATATCGTGGTAATACACAGAGATTCACAGACACAATCAGACATACAGAGAAACTTCACAGTCTATCCTCTTGCCTTTTCTTGACTTTGCAGATGTGGCTTATCTCGATTTGCCAGAGGATCTCTACTCAACAAACTTGAACGTTTAAAAATGTATGCATACGATTCATCTTCGGTCTACGTAAGTATGATCACGTGTCCGAATATAGGGCACAGTTAAAGTGGTTGACAGTTCGACAAAGGAGAAACGTTCATATACTTGCTCTCCTCTATCGTGTACTCTCCAAATCAACACCATCCTATCTCCGCGACCTTTTAGAACCATTAAATTCCCACGGTCTCGTACTTCGGTCAGCCTCTGACAGTTTACTAAAAAATTCGTGTCATAATACTGATTTCTATTCCTGCTCTTTCTGTGTCCATGGTGCAAGACTCTGGAACGATCTCCCAGCAAATATATGAAACTCGCCTACTTTACTATAATTCAAGACTCACCTCAAAGATTACTGCCTTTCTAAGAAGTAACCAGTTCTTCCCTTTCTCTCCTCTTTCTCTCCCAGTTTTCTCCCCTCGGGCATTCTTAGTTTTAAATACCTTTACTGGTCTGTATTTTATGCAGACGAAGTTAGTAATTTTTATTTTCACAAAGCACGCATATACCTAAATCGGCACAGGCTAGCAAAGTGCGCAACAGTTTCCTTCACCAAAGCCTGTGTTATTATAATAAGGTCCCAACACATATCAGAATTCTTGGAGAGAACCAATTCAAAAAAATCTTATTTAATGGCCGTCAAGAATCCAGTATATGACTTAACAGATTTGGATAATGCTGAATTCTTATTCCAAGAGCATCCTAATGTAAAATAACGGAAAATTCATGATAATCAACTTTGCCAAAGAGCGTAATTTTAACACGCTTTTATTAGGTCGACCTGTATGTAACTATGTAATGGAATCTAAGGTAACTAATTTAACCATCTTCCAAGAATCGTAGCGTCATTAAAATTGGCAGCTGTATGTAGTTCTGATGACAATACAATAATATGGTACTGTCGAACTGATCTGATTATGGAGTCGGAAGATATGAACTGGAACTTAATGATAGAACATCGTATCATAGCTGTGTTTGGACTTGTTAGAAAAGTCTTGGAATGAACTTTGACCACGATTAGGTTTCAAGGTCTGATGATGAAGCCGGAAGATATTTACTGGCATTCCATGATGGAATATCATATCATAGCCGTGTGTATGTGAATATCGTATCATAGCCCAAAAGCGTGTTTTTAGTGTTTTTTTTAAACAAATTATTTATTTATTTTTATTTTTAACGACGACGGATAGATTTGACAATTAATTTAAATTTAGATATTTATAGTATACGCTTATCTATTTTCATGACCATCATATTATTGCCTTGCTAATTATATGACTATAGACGTTGAGCTCTTTTTTTGATCGGCAATTTTGATTATTAGATTATTTTCTATTTATCAATGGTTTTCAAACCAATTATAATTTACTAAAATTAATTTATATTGCCACAACTATATCATGATAGTTAATATTCTTTAATTAATTACATTATTTAAAATTTTAGAGGCAAAGACGCATCCAAGTGTAGAAAAGCTTACCTACTGGAGGAGAACTAAATTGTATTGTATTGTATCACTGTACTTAGGTTAGTTGTAAGACATTGCCATGTAGCAATAAGCTTATATAAATAAAGAGTATATTATTATTATTATTAATTCCACCTGGAAATTGTCTTAACTTTAGTTAAAAACTTTAGTGAAACCTTGAGTCTCTCTTTAGAGAGGCTCAAGATTTCAGCTAGAAATGGTTTTGATCGTCTCTGGGTGGCTCAAAATGGATATTACCGCCTTAAACTCGAAATAAAAAATTCGTCCACAATACTTTTCCTTCTCGCTGATTAGTGGGACGGGAAAGTAAAATTTGTCACGTGTTTTGAAACACCCCATATATATGTAAGCAGCATAGGGTGTGCTAATGATGTTATTATCAACCCACGTACATCAGTGGAAATGTAAATTAAAGACCTGCCATATTACACATGACGTAAAGTCATTATGTGGGGGGGATGAGAGAACAACCGTTTTCTATATAAAAGTGGACAGGTTTCGTGCGATGGCGCGGAATGGTCGTTACACAACGGTGACATATTGCAAACATTTCATATATAAGAAAAAAATGATTTCACTTGTTCTGCAACAATACAATACAATACAATACAATCAACTACTCCAGTAGATAGGCATTCCTACACTTGGATGCGTCACAAAATTAAATGCTAAAAATTTCATTATTATAAACATAACTATCGTGATAGTTGTCATGGCTGTAATATTATATTCAATATTACCTACATACAAATAATCAAAATATGCTAATGTGATGAGTCAGGGAGAATAATATATTAAAATAGAAATGCAAATTCTATGTAGAATAATCAAAAAATATATATTTTATTGCCAATCCAGCAATATGCCTTCGTATTTTTTTTTTAAAAATGAATTTAATTATATGAAAATTAGAATGTCAGCTATCATAATACCATTATGTTTAAAACTTTACGCATTTCATTAATCATCAACATGGAAAATAAACTCCGAATTTTCAAACTCCCTTATACCATAAATTGGGTTTCTTACCAAATTATGTATAATTATCTTTTTAAATTGGTCCTCTCCAAGGCTTTTCATTTGCTCTGGAATCTTATTATAGAAGGACAAATTTTGGTGAATAAAACTGTTTCGCACTTTGCTAAGTCGCTGTCGGTTTATGTGGAGATTGGATTTATTCCTCGTATCGTGATGATGAAAATCACTATTCACCGGAGCTTCTGTTAGGTGTCTACGAGCGTACATAATATTTTGGTAGATGTAAGAAGAAAATAGAGTCATTATTCCTGATTTTACAAATAGCGGCTTACAAGAACTTCTTGGTGAGACTCTATATAAACTGCGTACCGCTCTTTTCTGGAGGAGAAAAATTCTTTTTGAGTTTGGTGCCATTCCCCAAAACAGTAGGCCATACGTTATTAGGGAGTGGAAATATGCAAAATAAACGGATTTAGCTGCTTCAAAACCGCATAAACTTCTTATCTTTCTAATGGCGAATATGGCACTGCATAATTTTTTACTGAGATCATTTAAGTGATCAGACCATTGTAATTTTTGATCGATTTCTAATCCGAGAAATTTCGTGGAGGAGACATTTTCTAGCTGGTCTGACCCAAAGTATACGTCTATTTCGTTATAATTAGACGGCCGCAAAGAGAAGCATATTGATTTTGATTTATTTACGTTAAGTGACAATTTATTAACTTGGAACCATATACTAAGCCTGTCTATTGTTTCTTTTATTCTTTGGGCCAAAGTGTCTTTACTTTTATCGCTAAAAAGAAGTGAAGTATCATCGGCGAATAAAATGATTTCATCATCCACGGATTTCAGGCACTCTGGGATGTCATTAATATAGACGAGGAAGAGAAATGGTCCAAGTATCGATCCTTGAGGAACACCTTTGCGGATATTCTGTGGCGCGCTCTTGCTATTATCGACTTGCGTAATCTGAGTGCGTTCTTGCAAATAAGATTCCATGAGTTGCAGTTCCTTATTCCTAATGCCGTAATATTCCAATTTTTCAAGTAGAATTGAGTGGTCTACGCAATCAAAAGCCTTAGAGAGGTCACAGAAAATGCCTACGGTTTTTTTCATATTGTCTAGCCCAAGTAGTGTTTTTTTAATTAGACTGGCGATTGCATCTTGCGTAGAGAGATTTTTTTGAAATCCAAATTGTTTTTTAGACAGGATTTGGTTTTCAGCAAAGAAATTAACAAGTCGGATAAGAAGTAATTTTTCAAAAATTTTGCTGAAAACTGGTAAAAGCGATATGGGTCGATAATTATCTCTGTTTTCAGGGCAACCTTTTTTAAATATCGGCACTACTTTGGCCATCTTCATTTCGGTGGGAAAGAATCCATGTTCCATGCATCGATTAAATATAAAAGATAGATTGTGCGAGATTACGGTTACAGAACTCTTTAGGATTTTGGTGGATATATTCCATAGGTCTGTTGAATTTTTCATTTTAAGTGATTTAGCAACTTTAATTATTTCGGAGGAATTGGTGGGGGAGAATAACAATGAATTTGGATTTTTATTACGATAGTCCTCAAGCAGGCCTAAAGCTGAGTGATTTACCTTATTCTGGCAGCTGGTATTTAAGGGTATAGAGCTGAAATAGTCATTAAAAAGTTCTGCAACCGTTGTAATATTTTTTTCTGAGGTGCCAGAACTTGTAAGTTCTGACCCCTCTTTCTGGAAAAAATGACGACATCAACTTAAAGTACAACAACATATGTTTGGATATTAGAAGATTTTGGCCATTTGGAAAAACAAAAACATGGTTTACTTCTGCAAAACTTCTGCAAAAACATGGTTTACCTGTATTTGGATTAGTATATAGTTATTGTTATGGGTACCTATGTGGTTATTTTTATTGTATTATTATCACTGTTATTGACGCCGAGGAAACATAGGCTTAATGCTAGCTGGGACTGTAAACAGTCAACGCCACTGGGCACCAATCTTCTTCGCACCACGAAAGGTGTTCGCACGTGACGTGATTAGCAGCTCACGATAGGTCACTTTTAAGGTAAATTCGAAGAAATAAAACAATCAGTTCCCGCACAAATTCCGAGAGAGAAGAAATCAGTACACTACTGGCCGCGCCGTATGGGGATTTCAAACATATCAAGGGTCCACAACCGAGCTTTGCACGACGCCTGCTCCAGGCGTCTAGCCCTCTCTTTCGGTCACATCAGCTACAGATGCTATACTCTTTCGACGCCTGCACTAGGCGTCATATCTCTTCCATCCGACACGGATTATCTTTATCGTTTTGTATAATTACGGGTCTAAGCATTCGATTAACTCGCAAGAGAACAACGCCCAAGAAATGTGCGGGTTTATTGTTATGATAATCTCTTACAACCAACCCTACTATGAAGTGTTTATATGTGTAAATGTAACATACGTGTGAGTATGTGTCTTGGTATTGCATTCGATCGACAGAATTGAAATGCGCATCAGTTAATTTTACCCCAACGGAAAATGGTGACCCAGCCGGGAATCGAACCCTGAACCTAACAAATAGAGTTGTCAACTACAACGGGCGAACCCGTCACCTCAGAAAGTTTTCATGATTGCTCGTTCTATCTCCCGTGAAGTGAGCGCAGAAGACTTGGACAAAACAGTCCACCGTCAAGCTCCGCCACATGCCCGTAAGAGGGCAACGCTTTATCCGCGAGATAACCAGGTATGTTACCCAGAGGGCTTACACTCACGCCCTTACTTTCAATTGCGACCAGATTACTCCGGTCTCTCGACTGGTTATGAGTTCGAGATCGCTTGCGCGGTCCTTTCCCTTGCGAAACGGTGTAAACCAAATCTTTCGCGGACCACGGCGTCCTTTGCCCGGCTCTTCACCCTGGATCGGGTAGCCGATGGTCGTTTTAAGAGCAGTCGCCGTAAGGTCGTTTTAAGAGCACCCCTGCTCTATAGGAAACAGTAAGTACTGCCTCCAGACTCCCCCGACTGTTAGTCAGAATGCACAATCGATTGGCTTACGTCGCACGGTGCGCAGACCGTCCAGGAGCGCCAGAAGGTTGACTTCTGAGGGAAAATAGCCCTAAGGCCAGAGTCTTGCCCGGACTCGCACTTTATGCGTGGAAGCCTTCGGATGGGTGTTGACCCGTGAGTGTGACCAACCCTGAACAAAATGGGTCTTCGTGTCCACCTCAGCAAGGGCCCATTAGCTCCCCAAACTTTATTAAGTAGCTCCCATTAGCTCCCGGATCCTAACAATGCAAGATCAAATCAAATCAAATCAAGTTTATTGTCTTCAAAACTTACAAATAGTTATTTAGACACAATATTTTCGATAGCCGCTTTAGATTAAAAATAGATTAAAAAATCGATACTAGAGGTTTAAAGAGTCTCACCACATTATTTATAATATTTGTATTGGATCTTAAAACTACATAGTCAATACGATAATTATTTAGCATGACAATTACAGTAAAAAATAATAATAATAATAAAGTATTAAAAAGCTATATTTAGAACACCTTAAAGTGAAAATTATCAACTGGATTGTCATGGAATATATGGTCCTACAAATACAAAATACAATCGATTATCAGAGAGAAAACAAAATAGTCGTAATAATATAGTAGTCAATAAAATAGAAAAAAATGTCAAGCTAAATGAAGAAAATCTAAATAGAAATTTTCAATAACCTATCTTAAAACTAGAGTCTTAAGATTTAAAAAAATAGTCTAAATACATCGATAACCTAATTGAAATTTGTTATTACAAGTAAAGTACTACAAATGATTCCAGAAGCTAACGGAAAATCGGGTACCTCAATGAAATATATTTTTGAAAAGCTTAGACCTTCAGGATAATGGTTGATTATGGGCAAAAATCGCTCAATACATGGGAAGGGGGTCAAATCCCTCAATACATGGGAAGGGGGTCAAATCGCTCTCATCAATTTTGTTTACACTAATACACACTAAATTACATCAAGCGACCAGAAATGGTACTAATATACAAAGTGGTTCGAAAGAGTACATACAAATGAGTATAGAGGGCGTTAAATTTTATATAATTATTTTGAGGTTTCAATCAAACGTCATTAAGATAATGAAAGATGCATTGCATGAATGTATCAAATATAAAGAAGATATTTAATAAAAAGTCTTATTTTGTTGTTATGTTTAATACTTTACTCGTCCTCTCTACCTTGTTAATATCATACAATTCTCTCTTAATAAGGTAGCCTTTTAATATTGGATTAGGCGACCTAACCACTATGCCACCGGGGCCGTGTTTCTCGAGAAATTCTTACAGTTTTTACAAAGTTTACAATATTTTAAATTACAAATTTACCAGATATATTACAATCGTCGGGATTTTAGGTACATTTTTTTCTAAAATTTATTTCCCACGCCATCAGCGGCAACAATCACCATCATAATACCCTAATGCTCTAACACCCGAAGAAGACAGCGATAAGTAACTCAGCGAATGACATACTGCTAAAAGTACTTAAACAAGTTTAATTTTAGCCGCGCCTATAATTAGTTCCTAAAGAAGGGCGCGGTGCTATGTTCACGTTGACGAATGTCATTCTGAATAGGGACAACTCACAACACGCGAGTTTAAAAGCTGCTAATGGACTCATTCATACATTATCAACGTTCGTTCATGAAAAATACGCGGAAAAACCAATTTAGTGAACGCTACTTAGTGCAACTATTTCAGGAGATACACTTCGTCTGCTTCTGGCGCCAAGCTGGGTGTATGAGCCAAGAATGTGTGATGAAATACCACAGTGTATAGATTAATCTTCTCTTGATACATGAGTTCCTAATCACATAGTTAATAATCTTCTCTCCCTTTAACAAATAAATGTTAAATTATGAAATGTGTTTTCCATATACAATTACGATGTCCGAAATACACAGGGCGATATCCGAAATACACGGGTAGTATCATTGATTATACCATAATATATATTGATTGCTCAATTACATAATATTTAATGAATTTGTCTGTCAAAACTCCTGATTAATATTGGATATAAATAAATAAAACAATGTCTCATACAAATGACAGGCAGACTAACTGCATATAAGAATGCAAAGTCTCACCAATAGAGTTCCAACCGATTAGGTTGAATCTGTCGTCAGCTGTTGGGGGCAGGGGGTGAAAGATGGGGGGGGGGGGGGAGTGATGTTTTAAGAAGATTGTATTGAATGTTTTTGTGTTGCGATCCGACCGGCCGCCCGTTGCCATTGCCACCTTGTGTGGGGGACAAAAGAGGAAAGGTGCGCAGGATGTGACCTCATTGACTTCCGGTATTACAATGGCGGCGACCGCACGCGGACTGGCGGCCGCGTCACGCCCGCATGACCACACCAGGAAGACGCCACTTCAACAACAAATGTCGCTGGATTGTTCGTCTTCGTTTGTCCGACCTCTTCTCGTAAACAGGTATGATGGGAGAAATTATTAGATCCTTACCTATGCTATTGTCGTTTTTGTCACCAGGCAAAATGAAGAACGCGACTGTACATAAGTACGCGAATTCACTAACTTCGCTACATTCAAAATTTCAAAGTTTATTTCATTCCAAAAACCCTGCAAGGGTATATAACTTACAATAAATGCATATATTATTAATAATTCTTATTTTGATCATATGTCAGGCAAAAAGACAATTTTATCACATTAGAAATCTGAAATAGAATAAACTGTACAAAATTAACCATTACATTGTATAAATATTAAAACAAGAATTAAAATGAGAATTAAGAAATAATAAAACAGAATTAAGAAATATCTAAAACAGAAATACCAAATCCACGACGTTAAGAAACAAAATTATGGAATAGAAAGAAAAAACAATTGAATTAAGTTGCAGAAAAAAAAACAATAATCAAAGAGCAAAAATATAAAAATAAAAGCAGTATTCCTACACCATATTACAAAATCAATAAATAAATTGTCTCTAAAATAAAATGTTAAAAATAAGATTAAAATAAAAAAAAATTAAACAATAGAACAAATTTAAGTCGTTGATTGTGAATATAATGAAAATTTTAAAATTTTCAAAGTCTGTGCCATATAAACAGTTTTGTAACAAAAACTCCTTGGTTAGTTTTGTAAATAGTGCATATGTTTGTATATTGTTTTATTCCTCTGGTAACCTGTTATAAAAAGTTATACTTCTGTATTGAGTCGTCCATTGGATTGTGACGAAGGTATAGAATTATGTGTATACTTTGATTTGTGCCTTGTATTGTGGGAATGTATGTGGGTGTGAGTTTGGCGATTTCCTTTATTTTTTATAGAATTTGCACAGGCTTTCGTGAATAATTATAGCATAAACGGTGTGGATATTTCGTTCGCGAAATAGTGGTTTGCAAGATTCTCTCATATTTTATCCGCGTATTGCTCTCACGGCTCGTTTCTGTAAAATAAATACCTCTTTATTATCTGTGGCATTTGCCCACAATAAAGTCCCATATCTTATGTGGGATTCAACCAGAGAAGTGAACGCCTCCGCGAGCCAGCGATAGGTAGAAGGAGCAAAGTGATAAGTGTTCTTTCTTTATCATTACAAGCTTTCATATACCTTGCAATGTATGTTAGTATGTTTGTTTTGGTCAACTTTTTCTAGATGAATTAGAACCACTTCCTCTTATCCTATTAAGTTAAAATTTTACACGTTGGTTCAGTTCCGATGACAATGCATTTTTATGGTGAGCATGACCTGATTCTACAATCGGTATCGGCTCCCGATGAGACTTCTACGATCAACAACACAGACAAACAATTTTGTATGCGCATTCAATTATGATAGCCCATTTTAAATTTCACCATGACATGGCCGCTGTACCCAGGGCTGGCTCCTGACAAGGGGACTCTGCAACGGGCAACAGCACAAACACGAAATTCTGTATAGCATTCAATCATGATAGCCCGTTCCAAGTTTCCCTATGACAAGGCTGCTGCGATCAGGCACGGGACAAAGCAGTTTTTTGAAAACAAGCTTTTATTAACCCTTTATAGCTTCATGTGACATTTCTGTAACAAACTACTAATCCTCCTAAAATCCCCCTAAATAAGGCACTAAATTCATTTAGTTCATTTGAATCCGTCTAGCACTACTGTACCCTACCACTTAGTATCGAGTAAAAATCATAGATAGCGTAACTAAGCGACTTATGTGAGTTTAAATGTTGCGCGTTGATGAAAGTGATAAATTAGAACTAAGGCAGGTGTTGAATGACTGATAAAAAAATATAAAAAGTGTATACAATTGTGTAGTTTTCGTGGAAACCTGTAGGTAAGAATATAATTTTATCCATTCAAAATTTCGAAGCAAAAGATGGCAAGTCAGGATGTTCTAACATTTACTGGAACTGACTATGGCAAATTCTTGGTTATTATACCGAAGAGTAAGGAAGGCAAAATATCTCAACGGCAAACAAATGTGTACAGCAGAATTTAGACTTGAGATAGGTGAGACCTTATGCGAGCTTGGCCTGAAGCGTAACATCAAGAGTCGAAGGTCTTTAGAAGACGAAATTCAAGCCAAAAAACATAAGGGTCCTGCGCAACATGTTCCTCCATTGGCAGAAAGACAGGACAAGGTCGGCCATTGGGCGATTAGCGTTAAAAAAAGGATACGTTGCAAGATTCCCAAGTGCACTGGCGTTTCACAAACATTTGCGAAAAATGCAGTGTAGCATATGCTATAATAAACAAAATATTTGTTTCAAATTTTTCCATACAACATAAATGTTTTTTTATACGTTCAACTCAATGTTACAGTAATGTCACATTCCCTTAAATGTCAAATAAATGGTTAATAATAAATATTTTTGAATTTCTGAGAAATACGTGTTTTATTATTTTCCTAAACCTATCTCATTATCAACATTATTTTTTGTTTGAAGATCTTGGGCTACAAAGGGTTAAAATAAAAGCTTGTTTTAAAAGAAATATTTTAACTATTAGCTTATGGTCTAGCCTACTCGTTCAGCCAATAAAGACTGATTAATTCATTAGGTCTTTTTAATAAGTGGATTGCGTGCGGATCAAACGGTCTTCGAACGCTTCACCTGAATATTATGTCCCGTTTTCCCCTCTTGTACCGAAAATTATGGAAAACAAGTTCAAACTCCGCGGGAGGGGACATAATATTTGCATAAATTATTAAAACGGCGAATTCATCAGCTATTGCCTTTGGCTGGGTGGGATTATCAAAGGTATGCGCGCCCCTTTTCGAATGCCTTCACATGCCTTTTGAGCTAACGAGCACTAACGAATACAAGAAAGTACTTCGTACTTCAAAGTGATTCTCTTCTATCAACCAATGCATGATATATTATTGCCATTGTGCACCATTGGGCAGTTGCGTAGCTAGAGGGGGCGGTCCGCCCCGGGCGGCATGTTATTGGAGATGGCATTCTTGGATTTTTAATAATTTAATTTGTTTGTTTTATTTTTTAAAGATTTTTAATCATTTAACCGCTCTCCCTATAGCCCTCCCTCAACCACCCCTCGACGACCACCCCCCCAAACCCCCTCCCTCCAGATTTTTCTCAAGTTTTTCCACATTTCTTATTCAATTGAATTCATTTGATTGAAATACCATATTTTCCATCCCGAGAGCAATCAAGCAATCAAAACAAAAAAAAGAATTAACCTAATATGTCGGTCCCATTAAAAAAACAGAATTACGGATATCCATCGTTCGAATCGTGAGTAGTAAAAAGCGCTTTCAGTTTTCTTGAATTTCCCAATTTACCAGGATTTTTTTCTAATTTTCCTTTCCGTTAGGACCTTATTTGGACTATTACGAACAGTGTAAAAAAAATACCCAAATCGATTTAACCGTTCAACATAATACGCGGTAACCAACGAACAGCATTTCATTTTGAACACGCTTTTATTAGGTCGACCTGTATGTAACTATGTAATGGAATCTAAGGTAACTAATTTAACCATCTTCCAAGGATCGAAGCGTCATGAAAGTCGGCAGCTGTATGTAGTTCTGATGACAATACAATGGTACTGTCGACAATAATATGGTACTGTCGAACTGATCTGATGATGGAGTCGGAAGATATGAACTGGAACTTCATGAAGGAACATCGTATCATAGCTGTGTTTGGACTTGTTAGAATAGTCTTGGAATGAACTTTGACCACGATTAGGTTTCAAGGTCTGATGATGAAGCGGGAAGATAGGCACTGGCATTCCATGATGGAATATCGTATCATAGCCGTGTTTGTACTTGTTAGAAAGGTCTTGTAATGAACTTTGACCACGATTAAGTTTCAAGGTCTGATGATGAAGCCGGATTTTTTGGTTTTTACGTGCAATTATAAAAGCGTGTTTTTAAAGTTGTTTTTTAAAACTATTAATTTATTATTTATATAGATAAATGTTCAGTGATGACGTAGACAATTTAATGCCGTCAGCACACCTTATGTAAGAGTATGATTACTCCATTAAAGGGTGTGTTACCATTGATTATATAGCATATTAGATTGCTCAACGATTTGGCACTTAGAAGCGCCCTTTGTAGCGAACCCGTCACCCCTGGAAGTTATAACTATATTAAATCGTTCTTTCGTTCAACCGTGGGGAGAACGCAGAGACAGACATCGGCTACTCGATTCCGGGTGAACAGCAGGGCATAGCATGCCGTGGTCCGCGATTGATTTGGTATACACCGTTTCACCGCTTCCTAAGAGAGAGGACCGCGCAAGCGACCTCGAACTTGTAACCAGTCGAGAGACCGGAGTAATCTGGTCGCAATTGAAAGTAAAGGCGCGAATGTCCGCCCGCTGGGTAGCATACCTGGCATTCTCGCGGATGAGGCGTTGGCTTCCTACGGGCATGTGGCGGAGCTTGACTTCTGCGCTCACCTTATGGGAAATAGAACGATCATATTTTGCTAAAACTTCCTGAGGTGACGGGTTTGCCCGTTGTAGTTGACAGCTCTAGTTGCTTAAGAAACATACGCTTCCAGACCCCCCTCCCCGGATTATTCGCCAGAGTACATACTTTGGAGATGATTCCAGTTACTTTGGAGTTTAAAGACACGTTTCCAGACTCCCCGATTACTCGACAGGATACGTGACTAAAGTGTTACAGAAACGACTTGGGCTCGCATCTAATGCCATGGACCACTCTACCATGATAATCTTTCCTTTTGGGGCGATTGCTGGTGCTTTATTCAATCTCTTACGGTCTTGCGGTGTCGACTACAACGGGCGAGCCTGTCACCACAGGACGTTTTAACGATTAGTCGTTCTGTCGCCCTGCAGTGAACGTAGAAGACTTTGGACATTACAATTCTACGTCCAGCTACGTCACAGCCCGTGAGAGTCCAACGCCTTACCGCGAGTTAGCCAGGAATAAACCCGGCAGGCTCGAGATACTCGCGCCCTCACTTCCAATTGTGACCAGATTTCTCCGGTCTCTCGATTGGTTCCGAGTTCCAGGTCGCTTGCGCGGTCCTCTCCCTTACGAAGCGGTGAAACGGAGTGCACCGAATCTATCGCGGACCAAGGCGTCATTTGCCCGACTCTGAACCGGGATCGGATGGCCAGTGGTCATTTCAAGAGCAGTCGCCGTAAGGTAGACAACCACCCCGCTCTGTAGGAAACAATACAGTTCCCAGACTCCCCCGACTGTTAGTCGGAGAGCACAATCGATTGGCTTGCGCCGCACGGTGTGCAGACCGTCCAGGGGCGCCATAGGTTTGATTCCCAGGGGAGACTGGTTGACCCAGTGTCCTACCCAGGATTCGCACCCCATGCGGGGAGGCCGTCGGAGGGGTGTTGACCCGTGAGTGTGACCGACCCTGAACACATGGGTCATCGTGGCCACCTCATAATGGGCCCGTTAGCCCCCAGGGCCCGTTAGCCCCCTCTCTTACGGTCTATTCTAAATTCTCTGGATATGTATCGGACCTGATACTTTACTTCGCAACCATCTGCATTACAAACTCGAAGGGCTATGCTGTTCCCCTGCCCCCGCCAGAGCGTGTAAAAAAGATAATATTTTGAATTGTCTCGACGACCGGCTCGTGACTCCCCTCGCTTCCTCGCATCCTATATTTGGCGGGCTTCGCTCTGTAATTACTAACCCATGACATACTAATCACCCCAAAAAAGAAAACATTGGCAGTTAACAAAATATGATTACAGACTTATGGGGACCAGATGCATCACGCTCGCCGGAGCACTGTGAGTCAGACGCCATTAATTGCGTTGCTGTTATCTCTTCGTGTTTTTAGGGCTCCGTATCAAAGCATGCAAACGAAACCTTATAGGCTAGTATTCGATGTCTGTCCGTCTAACTCAGTGGTCGTTAAAGTATTTCGATGAAAGCCGAATAAATTAATAGTTTAAAAAAACCCACTAAAAACACGCTTTTGGGCTATGATACGATATCCACATACACACGGCTATAATACGATATTCCATCATGGAATGCCAGTGCCTATCTTCCGGCTTCATCATCAGACCTTGAAACCTAATCGTGGTCAAAGTTCATTTCAAGACTTTCCTAACAAGTCCAAACACAGCTATGATACGATGTTCCATCATGAAGTTCCAGTTCATATCTTCCGATTCCATCATCAGATCAGTTCGACAGTACCATATTATTGTATTGTCATCAGAACTACATACAGCTGCCAATTTTCATGACGCTACGATCCTTGGAAGATGGTTAAATTAGTTACCTTAGATTCCATTACTAGTTAGTTACATACAGGTCGCCCTAATAAAAGCGTGTTAATGAAAAGAACTTGATTCGCGCTGGGTTTAAACTTAATTCGCCTAAAGTCCACTTTTAACATAAAAAAAATCTAGAGCCCCCTAACTTTTACTTCCCTGGCAAAACAATCGTCAATCGTAAAAGCGCCAAAAAATCGTGATGAATAAGGAAATATCCATTGTGAAATCTAGAGCCCCCTAACTATTACTTCCCTGGCAAAACAATCGTCAAGGGTTAGAATCGTAAAAGCGCCAAAAAATCGTGATGAATAAGGAAATATCCATTGTGACACCCCCCTCCCCCCACTTAGATAGATTTCCAGATTTAGGTCTGTTGTGTATCTGTCTGTGTCTATGTATACCTCCACGATAGCGCCCAAGCGCTTAATCCGATTGAGGTGAATTGGTATGCAGGCATCATTTGGTCATGGCAAGAGTTGAAAAGATTGTGATTAAAATCAGTCCACCAGGGAGCGCACTAGTCATATATCAATTTCGAAATATTGGACTTAGAGACATCGATATATAAGGATAGAGCCGTCAGGTACAAAGGAGTTGGGGCATATCCGCTGTGCTTAAAAACAGAGAGACAGCAATACATTGAACAGTATGCGAGAGAATAGCACGGCAATATTTTTGGCGGAATTTTCACACCGGAAAGTACTGGCAGAAATAATTAAATGATATTAAAGTGGTCATTTTCGCGCGCGAAAGGCCTATCTAGGCCCTTATATTTCGATGTTTAGAGAATTGAAATTTGGTACACAGAGGCCTTCTAAAGCGGAAATCACATTGTGGAAGTTTGGTTGGATTATCTCATAAACAAGCTACGGTTGCTAAGTAAAGGTCTTTTGAACCTAGCATTCAGGATGAAAGAGTAGCTATGCTAAGTATTTCGATTTTTTTCCTCCCCAGTGTAGTTGAAAATATAGCGCTACAACCAAAAATATTACGTTTTCTATTCAAACACTAATGCGTCGCAATAATAGGTGTTTCTCCCTCCGTATAAAACAGGGTAGAATTGTACAAAAAATATTCATAATTGCATACTCGCGTGAACGTGCACCTTATCACAAATTATATACAACCTCGTATGCGATCGCTCATATACTAGGGGTGTGAAAAAAGTTATATAAATGTGTTACAAACTATTTGGAACTATCTATATAAATAAAAATGGAATGCTGTTCGTTGGCAATCTATACTAATATTATAAAGAGGTAAAGTTTGTGAGGTTGTAGGAAGTAATCTCTGGATCTACTGAACCGATTTTGAAAATTATTTTACCAATAGAAAGCCGCGTTAATTGTGAGTGTCATAGGCTATATATTAATCCAAAAATGAAAAGACTTTTTCGTGATAGTCGGATTTGCAAAGTAAATCGGGGAAAAACGGTTGAACGAAAACGTTTCTAACTAACGCTGCCTTAACGATGAGAGATATATGATTAAGTTCTAGAGAAAAGTTGTAGAGCTTGATAATGCCTACAAAAAAGTCAACGACAGCCTATGTCAGTTTTGTATATTTAAGTTACAAAAAGTGGTATTTTATATTAAAAAATAATTTAAATCGTTAGGTCATGTTTATGTGTCATATTATCAACAATTATGAATTTATATCAAAATAAGTAAAGTTATCGTCTAAAGTTTTTAAAACAAAAGACTTTTCCCTTTAACTGCATATAATTTCCCTTTTACTGCATAAATGGTTAAAGAGATAAGACACTCACAAATAACGGTAATATAGTCAAATTTTAAAAAACTTTTACATCTAGGCTTTTCTGGGTCAGCATGCGAATTGATACGTAGTTATCTGTCAGAGCGTTTTCAAAAAGTAATTTTGAAAGATGTATCTGGCCGTCAATCGATTTCCTCTCTTCGTGAAGTTAAAACAGGCGTACCACAGGGATCGATACTGGGCCCGGTCTTATTTGCACTATATACTTCTGACATAGCTGCAAATTTTGAAAACTGTCGCTATCATCTATATGCCGACGACACTCAATTAATGCATTCCATAGATATGAATTGTCCATTTTCAGCAGTCAGCCTAATCAATGCCGATCTTGAAAGGTTATCCGCTTGGTCCAATAAACATGGCTTACAAATCAACCCTTCGAAGTCATGTTTTATGATTATTGGGTCGAAACAGGGCAGGACTAAAATTGCTAACTATGGCTCTCTTCCTATAATGGTGGACAGTTTGCCAATACCACTGGTCACTACGGCTAAAAATCTGGGTATTCTATTTGATGGAAAATTACGGTTTGAGGAACATGTCAGCAAAAGCGTTGGGTGGGGTTTCTCACGTCTAAAGGCCTTATACAGAATTCGGGAGTACCTCAGCGTCAGAATCAGAATACTACTTGTAAATGCCCTTATATTGTCTATAATGGACTATGGCGACTGTGTGTACGGCCCCTGTATATATAGGAAGACTGAGCGGAGACTTCAGAGACTGCAAAATGCCTGCGCAAGATTTTGCTTTAGGATTCCTCCACGTCATCATGTGTCACCATTCCTTGCGAAAGCTTCCATGTTGAATATGAGTAAAAGAAGGCAGCTCCATCTTGCGACCCTTGTACTCAAGGTAGTACGCAATAAACAGCCGCGATATCTTTACTCGATTATGACGTGGTCCCGTAACCGGCATGTCCATTCAACACGGGCACGTGAACAACTTGCTATAATACCCAAGCACAAAACTACACATTTCCAGTGCAGCTTTTCGTATTATTCTGCGGTTGTATGGAATCGGTTGGGAATGGCTTTGCGATCGAAATCAATTGCAGTATTTAAGGACCACTATAAAAGTTTATTATTAAAGGAAGATATTTAGATGTCATAATTTGATTTTATTTTAAAATAACTATTGCTAATTGGATTATTACTATTGTCTTCGTTTATTTATTAATTTGTAACCTGATTATTTAATGTTAAATATTTTGATTTTGATTATTTTTGATTTATTATATGTAGATTATTAAATTTATGTAATTACGTTATTTTCTTTTAATATCATTTGATGTTAAATATCTTGATTTTGATTATTTCGATTTGTGTATTTATTTGATTATGATTATTTAGATTTTTTGTTTTAACATTTATTTGATTTGGTTATTTTATTTTAAAAATCATATACCTATGTATCAATAATTAATAGGTGTGTCCTGAAAACCAGGATAAGAGATATCCTGAGGATACCCCTAATTTGCAGCGTTTGTAGCTTTATTTCATAGTCTTTGTCTATTTATAGTTTTAATTTTTAATCTGTGTGTTCTTGTTTTTTTTTGTATATGTTTTCTATAATAGCTGCAAATAAATAAATAAATAAATAAATTGGCATGTAAAATACATACATACATATGCAGCAAAAATATAACCCTTCTTTTGTCAGTCAGGAAATAAATCATAGCACTCAGTACCAACCGAATCACAATCATAATTTCATCACAAGTAAAAAGTTTTACCGCCCAACGAAGTGGGCACGGGTCAGCTAGTATTAAATAAAATCGAATAATCCCATTGTCAGTTCCATTTTTTTCAATAGGGCTAGATTTAAAGGAATAACTATCAATAACTCACGTTCTACCACTTCACGCCGTGGGGATCGTAAACATCAGTTTTTTCTCGTTTGTTCAGCTTACCTGAAAATAGAGGAAAACACATTGATTATAATTCTATTTATTAATAACATTTCTCTTATACGTAAACGATAAAACCTTCATTATTTCCGTATGACATATTAATACATAAATTACAATTTTGTCACAGTAACGCAATCGGTTGAACACATCAACTGTAATCGGCAAAAGCTTCCATACATTCACCGATCCCAATGCAGATAATTTTCAGTTCAATGGTCAGCATATGTTAAACGGGACTCGCATTCATAATTTATTGAGTTACAATTAAAAATAAAAACCGACCAAGTGCAAGTTTGACTGTAACAAAAACAGGGTTGGCAAAAACCCGGGTTTTATCAAAAAATATCTGCCCACTGGGTTATTTCGGGTTTTTTCGGGGAATTTCGGGCTTTTTTGGGGAATTTCGGGTTTTTTCGGAGCTAATGAGAATTTTAAATAAATATATTTTAATTTTACATTTAATTTTATTTTATTACCATTTTATTGCATTTTTCTCTCCCAATCCAAATCTATTTACTACTGAATGACGAGGCTTGTTGTAGTTGACAACTCTATTTGTCTGATGGAAAGTAAAGCTTGTTTTAGGAAAACAATACTTTTAAATTTTCGTGTACAGCATAGGATTTTTAAATGTTTGGTAACATTTTGTAGATTTACTACAAATACATGGATTTGGCCACCCGTTTGACATCTTCCTGTATAAAGACGAGTTATTTGCGTTTATCGAAGCATGCATCGAAAAAACTTAATTTGAAACTCATGAGGTAAGTGTTTATTCCACGTCCATAAACAAGTATTCTCGGCATCAAAGGCCATACGCAGTGACATCATTCCTAGAAGACGCAACAGAGTCAATATTTCATCGAATTATATACATTATAAGAAAATATTTTATCAATAATAAAAACAACATCGCATACTCTAAGAGCATTGATTATACGGGATGAGTTAAAGTGGGTTATTAAGCACGAACAAATATGCAGCTTTCTATAAAAACTTGTGGGAAAAACATAAAACATTCTCGAAATTTTTTTTTTTTCGAAAGTGTATTAAATTTTATGTATATAACTAGCTGACCCGGCAAACTTCGTACCGCCTAACAGGCAATGAATGTCGTGTTACAGATAAGCTGAACTTAATTTATGACTTTATGAAAGTAATACAATGAATACAAAATAAATACTAAGTTCACTACTTTATTAAGAAAATAACACAAAAAGAAATATAAAAGTGCAAAAATTAAGTATATCAATCGCGTGTCAGCAAGATATAATTGAATTGAACTATTTACCTACATATTGTGCAGCATGGGATGCACTCGGTTTAATTCTCTTCATTGAAGCACCTTGTGATATACGACATTTTTTGTTTTTTTTTATTAGGCGCAAGAGCAAATAAAGCGGATGATTTGTCGACACGTAAACATGCCACGTACAACTGACCATGAGAAAAACACGGATTTATATACACGGTGAACTTATTATTTATTTTGTATTCATTGTATTACTTTCATAAAATCATAAATTAAGTTCAGCTAATCTGTAACACAACATTCCTTGACTGTTAGGCGGTACGAAATTCGCCGGGTCAGCTAGTTACAAATAAAACAGAGTCCTAAATCCTACCTACTAGTTAAGAAACGGTTTTTTATTTTATTTTACTATTGCCATATATTATGCACGCGACTATTAAGATACGAAATTGTAAGATAACTTAAAGTAATCATTCGAATCGCTAGATGGCAATGTGTGATTTTTTGCTTTATTGATTTCTTCTAAAATTACTACTGAGTGCTATGATTTAAAATTTCGTTTCAATTCGTGTTGCAAATGAAATGAATATGGGATAATGTGGTGTTTTGTCTGAGGCCAGTTTGCAACACGCAAGCTTTCCTCGTCCCAATCTAAAACAGCAATCGTGGATTAAGGTTAAGGGCCAATTTTCCAATTTCTCTTGGTGCTCACTAAGCCCAGGCACGCAATAATAATGGAGAAGCGTTACAATTATTTGATTTATATTTCGGATTAATGGCGCGCGCGGGGCCGTCTCTATAGCCGCTGAACCGAGTTTAAGCGTACGTTAACGATTAATTTAATCTCTGGTTAGCGCGTCGGCTAATGTTAAGTTACCGCATTGTACTAATAATGGGCTGTACGCGAGTTCTCGCATCTGAACCGGTCTCAGACGCTGGTACCTGCCTTCAATCGTATGTACATACCTGTGCCCTGCGTGAGGTGTTTTGAAAGCAAGGCTAAAGCCAGGGTAGGAATCAAGGGGATTTATCCCCCCTCCCCCCGTCAAAAATGTTTACAGGTTAAAGACTCCTTCCAAAATCAGCGAAATTGGTTGTTTTGATTGCGATTTTTATATGTATTTATTATAGGTTTAAAAAATTATATCGTTGATATTTAAATAAAACATGTTTTGTGTTGTTAATATCTACGACTACACTGAGCCTGTTCTAAGCAGAACACCAATAAAAAAAGGTTTTTAAATTAGGTATCTTCTAAAACAAAATTTTAAACTAAATTAGATAAAAATTAAACTTTCAGTAGACAATAATTTCACAAATATAAACAGGGCGAGATTTTAATTAGTGACATCCTTGAAATGGGTGAATCAGTACGAGCAAATAAGCAACTTTTGAAAATACATTGCTGAATCAAATAAAATAATAAAATAATTTTAAAATTACATTTTATTCGAAAACGTTTACAACAGTTTGAGAATCGATCAATTGTTTTATTTGACCTTGCTAATATATCGAGGTCGTTGAACTTCAGCCAAGGGCGGTCCTAGCCTTACATTTTGGGGGGGGGTCACAGTTATGGGCTTAAGGTTTGGGGGGGGTCGCTGTTATGGGCCATGAGATTGGTTTAACGGTTTGTAAATAAAACAAAGTTCCCATTTATTATACAATAATTTATTTATGGAAACAAGTGTATTTGCATAAGGAGCTTATTATAAGCCATATATTTAAGATTTGGGGGGGGTCATGACCCCCTTGACCCCCCCCCCCTGGGACCGCCCTTGACTTCAGCGGCATTGAATGGCGTTTAATAACACAATAGTCGCGAAGCAATGCCACAGATGGCACTGCACTGTTATTTCTGATCGTTGTATTTTGAATATTTGAGATATTTACCACCACTTATTCAACCATATTTTATAAAATGGAATAGACATTGCAAATAAAACAGGGTCTAAAATGTACCATAGTTAAAAAGCAGCAATTTAAAAGAAATAAAAAAAACACAGATTGCCATTTAGCGGTTCGAATGATTCCTTTAATGAGCTTACAATTACATATCACAATAGTCGCTTGAATAGACGATATATGTCAATAGTACAACAGAATAAAAAACACTGTTTTTCAAGTATTAGGTATATTTTAGGTAATGTTTTAATTATAATATATTTAAAAAAGGTTAAATATGTGGTGATTTAATAGGTTAAGATTATCGACGAAATATAAAAAAGAAAAAAAAGTCAAAAAGTTTTTTTAACACCAGTAGCAATCAAAACAGTATTATTTATTTTATTATTATTATTTATTCCGTAGCTGGCGATTGGGGAGGGGGTCGCCCTCGCAGCCAATACGCTGCTGTTGGTGCCGCTGGATCTCGTACTCCATTCACGATTCGCTTCCAAAACAGTATAATTTATGAACACAATTGCGATCAAGACGATCTAAATATTCCGGTTTCAATCAAAACGATCTAAATGAAAATTTGTTTTTTTTTATTGTGTCCCCTTCCTGCAATAAAAATTACTTGAGAATCAGCCAAGGTTTCAACTAAAAAAACAAAATATACAAATAAACAAATGAAAGTATGCTATTTAGTTTTATGCCTTTCCTGTAAAATTGAGTTCAACGCTTTTAGATCGTTTTGTTCGCCTACTCCTCAAATACATTCAATGTTTTGATTATTTAATTATTTTCATTTATTTTACCCGGTATATGCTACTGTTTGTGCCCAGAAACTGATTTTTTAAGTGTGACATTTCCCGATTGACATTGATAGATAAGAGCCTTCTAATTCCGGATCCGCCGACAAAGAGAGGCATCGACTAATTTTTTAAAATTTAATCCATCTGATAACGTAGATTGGTCAAGTTCAGACGAATACTAAATAACTGCTTTCAGATTAAGCTAATGCTTTCGTAACCGGTTTCGCAGGCGGATCAGACGGTTAGAGCTACTTAATTGCTCTCTCCGCCAGGTCGTATATAAAAATAACAGCACTTCGATATAAATACTATTTTTATTGCATGTCGTCGATCATTTAATATAATGGTATCGGGAGTGGTTAAATTATTTATTATATATCAATGAATTAATTAAATTAAAAGGAATTGTTTTTCCATCGTTAGGAAAGCTGTGACGTGAAAGCTGTTTTTACTATTACTACATGTGCAAAGCGCCTGTTGGAGTCACTTCGTCCAACATACCCACAACCAAGAAGTAATTTCTATAGAATCGAAACCGCAAATACGCTCAAATATACACGAGGCAACTGCAATTGAATTCCAACTAAATTCGGCATTTACTGCACACATAGCTGATGACTAATGTCATTTCTTCTGATCGATACGAATTGACACAGTTATTCTCCCCCACCGGTGGATATTGCATCATTACATACCATATAAAAAGAAGTACATTCGACACATATTTCATCATCCTCTACACAGTAGTCATCGCGTTTATACCTAGCTCTCCGATCGTCCTCTAGTAGACGGTCATCGCGCGCTCATACATCGATCAGTCATAAATTATCCGCGACGCTTGACACTTCGGCTACACAACCACGACATCACCTCGAGCCCACACTACCTACACACTGGCGAAATATCAAACAAGGCATTACAAACTGGCAACCGATCACAGACCTTCTGAATAAATACTTCAACTTCAACATCCACGACTTTCAATACGGAGAAAACTTCTTGATGAGAACCACCCTTCACTCACGATAAATTGGAGTCAAGTGAAGAGTGGCCACTCTCACACGCCGTTCGTTACTTGAGCTATGTCTCTTTTATGTGACATGATACCTGGGCACGAACATATTATCTGAAGAACTCTTGTTTCATTTTTTTTTTTAAATATAAGCACTAATTAAAAAAAGTGTCTAAGCGAATCCCTCGTTAAGGAACCAATTTATAATTTAAACCCCAAAAAGTTTCTCATTGCCTTGGACATTCAGGCTTTAAACTGATGGCGTGATTACTCCTACAATGTAAACAGTCAGTGTATCTATACTAATATTATAAAGAGGTAAAGTTTGTGACGTTGTAGGAAGTAATCTCTGGATATACTGAACCGATTTTGTTTTTTTAACCAATAGAAAGCCACGTTATTTGTGAGTGTCATAGGCTACATATTAATCCGAAAAATGAAAAGACTTTTTCGTGGTAGTCGGATTTGCAAAGTAAGTCGGAGGATAAGCGGTCGAACGAAAACGTTTCTAACTAACGCTGCCTTAACGATGAGAGATATATAATTAAGTTCTAGAGAAAAGTTGTAAAGCTTGACAGCATATGTCTAACTTCTATATTCAAGTCACAAAAAGTAGTATTTTATATGAAAAAAAATAATTTAAATCGTAAGGTCATGTTTATTGGTCATAGTATCAACAATTATGAATTCTTATCAAAATAAGTAAATTTATCGTCTCAAGTGTTTAAAACAAAAGACTTTTCCCTTTTACTGCATAAATAGTTAAAGAGATAATACGCTCACAAATAAGACACTCACAAGAAGACACTCAAAAATAATAGTATTATAGTCAAATTGGCATAAATCATAGCATTCAGTACAAACCGAACCACACTCATAATTTCATCACAGGTAAAAAGTTTTACCGCCCAACGAAGTGGGCACGGGTCAGCTAGTTTTATTATAATTTAATTATATTGGCTGGTTAATTGTCTAGCGTCGCGCTTAGCCACCTTTTTTATTTAGGCCCTAAATTAATTACAATTAATTAAAACGTGAGAGCGCTCTGAGACTTACTACCAACGCCTTACGGCGAGGCACCGGGAAAGGTAACCAGCGGGCGGCCTCGCCCCCTAACTACCAGTTTTGGTGGGATATCTCCGTCTGGAGTTAACCTTCAGGATACCTCCGTCCTCCAGATTGTTACGAGTTCGAAGTCGCTTACGCGACCGCACCTGTTGTGTAATTCAGTTTGAATTTATCGCGGACCTGGGAGTTCTTTGCCCGTAGTGCCACACGGGGTCGAGTGGCCCAAGGACAATTCAACAGTGACCTCGAGAAACAACTCATTCGAAGGATGGTCTCAGCAATAGTTTTGATAAAGATTGAAAAGAGTAATGGCGATAGAACAACACCCTGCGGAACGCCCGCCGTTAGCTTGACAAGTTCAGATTTAATGTCGGAGACTTAATGATAAAAATAATTATTTCCCATAGCAGCGATTCATCCAACCAACGCAGTATTTGTGCTATCAAATTGAAATGTTTATACCCAGCCACTATCAGAAAATCGTTTGATTTTTTGCTGACCATCCAGCCGTTCACGTTTATTAAATCGGTTTTGCGCTGATGCCAATATTTTTTCATTCCATCGCTAAAGTAAATAACTGCGATATCATCCAATGGGCAAAACAAATTTGAAGCTGATGGCTTTATTGCTTTCATTAATCAATCATGTTTGATGTATATTGTATTATATATAAAAATCGCACAAATATCGCACTTGTCAAAAAAAAAGTTACGATGTCACTGATATGAAGAAATAAAACATAAAGGCGACATAGGACCTGAGAATGAAAGTACCCGCGAAATAATAGGCGGGGTAACGTTTGCATGGTTTGCGCGGTCCTCTCCCTTACGTAACGGTGATTCGTTGTCTATCGAATCTATTGCGGACCACGGCATCCCTTGCCCGGCTGTTTACCTGGTATCGGGTAGCCATTCACTTGTTTCAAGAGCTACTGCCGTATGGTTAACAGTTATACCCGCTTAGGAAACAAGCCGTGTCGAGACTCTCCGGATATCAGTCGGAATGCACAATCGATTGGCTGACGCCGCCCGCTGAGCAAACCGCCCAAGAGCGATTACTAAGGAAAAGTCCTGCCCGGGCTCGCACTACTGCGTGGAGGCTGCCGAAAGGGTGTTGACCCGTGAGTTTGGCCGACACATTGGTCTTATTGGCCAAACTGCAACAGAGCCCATTAGATCCCAGGGTTTGACCAATAAAAAACCAGCGTTGATTAATCGTCAGGCACAGATTTCACGTGAGTATGCGCCGACGAGCTGGTGGATACTATACGTTCGATCGCAGAGCTTTCACAATAAAACTATCGGTGGTTCAATATAATGGTAAAGCATATTTAACGACCGGAGTAATCTGGTTGCAACTGGAAGTAAGGGCGCGAGTGTCGGCCCGCTGTTGATTAACATGGTTATCTCGCGGTAAGGCATTGGCTTCTTACGGACATGTGGCGTAACTAGACGGTGGACTGTTTTGTCTTAAGTCTTCTACGCTCACCTCGCGGTAGACGATATGAGATCGTTAAAAAATCCTGGGGCGACGTGTTCGCCCGTTGTAGTCGACGCCGCTCTACTGTGCCCTCAACAAGAAAAAGTTGAAAACCACTGCTGTAGATGCACTCACACAGGGATTTTTGAATACTTAAAGCGTTCAGGTCGCCTCGCCTAGAGTTAAAAGGAGGTTTGCAATTAGCAACGGTTTCCTGTAACGCCCACTACACCGAATCTCTACCTATATTCGTACAGAAGCAACACTCTTCTGTGCGCGTGGGACAAGTAACTTCTATTGCTCAGGGCTGCCACTGAATGAGATTTCTTCAATAAGATTTTCTTTATATTAGAGATTTGAGAAAATTTCGTTGAATCGTAAATTTTTACTATTATAAAGAAGCAATATTTGTAAGTTATCCGATTTAAAAATTCTTTCACAAATGGAAAGCTTGTTATCGATGAGTGCTATAGGCTATATTTTATTGTGATAGATATTGATTTTTAATAAGAAATCACAAAATTTGTAAATCAAGTCGGAAAAAATGAGTTGGTAAGTTGCTTTATCGGCGTGCGCTGAAGAAACAGTTTAATATATATGAAAATAATATATGACAAAAAACATCGGACTTAAAGAGATCTATAAAATAGTCGACGACACATATACCCACCTTTTATAATTAAGCTACAATAACTGCGTTTATGTCTAAAAAAGTAAGAAAAATAAATAGGTAGTGTTTGTTAGAAGAAGAAGTCAGTGTTTGTTAGAAGGAGCGTAGAAGACTGGGGACAAGAAAATCTACTGTCTATTTCACCAGGAACCCGTTAAAGACCAAAGCCTAACGGCGAGGCACCGGAAAGGTATTTAGCGGGCAGCCTCACCCACTAACTACCAGTTTTGGCAGGATATCTCCGTCTGGAATTAACCTTCAGGATACTTCCGTCCTCCCGACTGGTTGCGGGTCCTAAGTCGCAACCTCTGCCTGTTGGATTACAGTGGTAATTCAGTTTGAATTTATCGCGGACTAGGGCGCTCTTTGCCCGTAGTGCCACACAGGATCGAGCGGCCCAAGGTCATTTCAAGAGTGGCATGACATCAGGTGAACATCCACCTTCGCTGCTTAGGAAAAAGTGTATTTCCATAGTCTCCAAACCCCTTCAGCAATTAGTCAGAATGCACAACCGATTGACTTCGCCGATCGGTGCGTAAACCGTCCAGTGGTGCTGGGATGCCATCCCGCCGGGAGAAACCGGTCCACCACAGCTCTCGAGACAAGGGAGTCTTACCCGGTTCAAGTGAACAGAAGGCGATCCAATTTACCAAGCGACAAGCGACTACCCCACCACAAATTACTAAGCACTTGTCGCTTTCTGACTCGTGTGAACAGTCGCGGCGAGGGTTAGTGACAAATTCAAAAGGCAACACACGTTTGTCTCTGTTTACGTGACATCTGCTAAGTTTATTTTGTGATTATGGCGGCAGAACGTTGGAGTTCCGAAACAACTAAAAAATTCATCCAGGAATTTAAATCCTATGAAAAAAGGGTGGAGATGGTGTTCCATCTTGAATGAATTTTGTGCCATTTATACCTTTCCGCTAATACCAACGTGTACACGGTTACTTCTCACGATCAATAGGCGGGTTTGCGATAAATACTACAATTGACAAGTAGCCCGTATAAACCTAGAATAAGGCGCAATAAACCATTTTTAATTGACAGAGTTCAAGGATATGTCTTATAAAATCGAAGACTATCGCGGTTGTTTGACATTATAAATAGGATAGAAACGAATTTACCGCGTGAAATTTGTAGCACCCGACGTTTCGGTGACGTTGCAGCCGCCGTTGTCCAGGCAGGGTAGACTGAAAGAGCTGTCAATCTGTTGTTTTGCGGGTAGGCCGCATACCGCTGCCGCCACTGCGTAGGTTATAACGGTGGTGGCTCAGAGCGCTCAGAGCGGGAACATTTTAAGTTGTGTGAACACTTAAAATGTTCCCGCCGCCGAACGCCGAACGCAAGGACGTAAGACGATACAGTGAGTGTTGTGTGCAAGACGGATTTTCGAAATTCGCGCGCTCTGAGGCCAGCCCCCCACCACAGTTATAACCTACGCAGTGGCGGCAGCGGTATGGGGCCTACCAGCAAAACAACGGATTGACAGCTCTTTCAGTCTACCCTGGACAACGGCGGCTACAACGTCACCGAAACGTCGGGTGCTACAAAATTTCACGCGGTAAATTCGTTTCAATCCTATTTATAATTAAGGATATGTCTTAGTTACAGGTTAATTCCGTTATAAAACGTTCAGATACCCAGCCAGGAGACAAAACTGAAAAAAGAGGAAAATTACTGCAATAAAATGAATAGGCCAATTTTATTTTTTATTTTATTTTTTTTCTTAAAAACATACAGCATAAAAAAATACGTATAAGCATAATATATACACCAGTAACAAAGCCAATGATGTTTTAAATTATTTGCTATATAAGGATTACAAAATATGCTAAACAATACAAAATAAATAATACCAAAAAGAATTTAAAAGTAACGGTTAAAATTGCTAGGTGCGAGTGTATGGATGTTAGTGTGTGTTTGTGTGATGGAGAGCGTGTATGTGTGAGGGTGTGTATATGTGTGTTTGTATGTGTGTGTGCGTGTATGTATGTGTGTGTGGGTGTGTGTATCTGTAGTGCGAATGTGCTTGTGAGTGCTTGTGCATGCTAATTCAATCCGATCTGATAATCAGCTTTTCACGTACCTCCTTAACAAAGGATCGACTATTCTGATGGTTAAATATGTCAATATCGTTAAAGCATACATTGTATGCATGCATAACGCGCGGCAATAACGAATTGGAACCATAGTTAGTGTTGAACCTTGGTACGTAAAAAGTTGAGTGAGCACGTGCGAGTCGGGAAGGCGCTCGTATGCTCACCCTACTCAGGAGGTATGAACTGTCCAACCCAGTATGAACAATTTTATGTAGAAACGACATATCTGACACTACTCGCCGGTCCTCTAATGTCTCTAAACCGTAGCGTTGCAGACTTTCAGCGTACGACAAGCCGTTGGAAAATAAGCGGTAATTTAGATGACGTATAAATCGTTTTTGAATACGCTCAATCCTCAGCTTGTATGTAGCATACTGTGGAGACCAAATATTAGAAGCAAATTCAAGCAGGCTGCGTACGTATGCAACATAAACCGTTGTCAAAGAATGAGTGTTTTTAAGAGGTCTACAAACTCTCATAATAAAACCGAGGGTGCTGTAAGCCCTGTTGACGACTGAATCAATGTGCTTATCCATTAAAAGCTTGCGATCTAAGATGACTCCTAGATCACGCACTCGATCTACTTCCAGAATTTCATCATTGCCAATTGTATATTTAAAGTTAATAATATTGACATTTCGCGAAAATGAGATTTTATGGCACTTAGCTACATTTAAAGAAAGTTTACGCTGTTCACAAAAACGAGTGAAACGATTCAGATCTTCCTGGATCAGTTGACAGTCGCCATGGTTCTTCACTCCCATGAAGATTTTCAAATCATCTGCGTAAAGGAGATAGTCGCAGTGATTAAAGCAAGTACCGATGTCGTTAATATAAACATTAAAAAGCAAAGGCCCTAAATGGGATCCCTGTGGAACACCAGACTCAATGCCAAAGAAACTAGATCTAAATCCACCAACGACAACGGCCTGCCTTCGCTTGAAAACGTAGGATGCTATCCACCTTAACAGATCTCCATGTATGCCCATAGACGACAGACGAGCTATTAGCTCAACATGATTGACACGATCAAAGGCCTTTGAGAAGTCAGTATATATCGCGTCCACCTGAATACGCCGATCCATACGTCCCAAAGTATAATCAGTAAAATGAGCGAGATTTGTAACAACCGACCGATTTTTAAGAAACCCGTGTTGGTGCTCTGTGAACGAGCTAGCGAGAGCTTGATATAGCTGGTCGTAAACAACCTTTTCCAAGAGCTTGCTAAAAACTGGCAATATTGAAATAGGCCTATAGTTTTCTACGCAGTTTTTGGCGCCTCCTTTATGTACCGGTACGACGATGGCTTCTTTCCAAGCAGAAGGAAATACGCCCTCATTAATAGAGCGTCGAAAGAGCAATGTTAGTGGCCGGGAAAGTTCCTTCGCACAGTTGATGGCAAAAATAGGTGGTATACCATCGCTACCAGGTCCTTTATTGCGGTCTAAATTCATAAGATACTTTAGGACTTGAGATTCGATGATTTGGATATTACTTAAACCACAAATTGTATCTAGATTGTCACTAACCGGCATTACATTGACAGGTTGCCCGGTGATGTATGTCGATTTAAAATAATCGGCAAAGCTTTCGCTAATCGCTTGGCCCTCCGTTGCAAAGACACCGTTGAGTTTCATACGGCTAGGCAGAGCGTGATCTTTTTTAATACCCTTTACATATGCCCAAAATTGCTTTGGATTCTTGGTTATACTATTCTCGCTGTTTGCAATATAAGAGTGATAACATGTTTTCTGCATGGATTTCTGTCGCGATCGTAGCAAGGAAAAGGCATCATAATCGAGCGGATTCCCGTACCGCCTCCACTTTCGGTGGTATTTAATCTTCTCTTTTATAATATTGATTAGAGCTGGCGAGAACCACTTTGGATATTTACTAGATATCACTTTTTGCCTCGGAACATGCAAATCGATCCCTGCGCCAATTGTAGTATAGAATACACTAATAGCGTTGTCTAAGTTATCTGTCAATAAAACATTGTCCCAGTCGATAAGTGATAAATAGTAATTGAGAGATGGATAATCCGCCTTTGAGAAGTTATTTCGAGAGATAGCTGGAGTTATAAGAGGTTTGTATCTAAGGTTCGGAACGAAAATGTCAAATGACGGGTGATGAACATCTTCTTTCACTAAAGGATTTAAGGCTCGTTCAATTTCTATGTCAAAATTCGCAAGAGCTAAGTCCAAGATTCTATTTGTTGCATTTGCTATATAATTAAATTGAATAAGACCAGCGAAGGCTACATGATCAAGAAAAATAGAACCGATAGTACCGGCGTTAGTGTAATTATCATCGTCATCATCTCTCCATGTTAACGCTGGGAGATTAAAATCCCCTACCACTAAGAATTTGTCTGCGGGATGGTTTTGAACGAGATCACACATTAATTCTACAAACTCCTGCACTAATCTATCGTGTTCCTCGCCAGTGATATAGACACATGCGATATGCAAATCTGTGTCTGCTATGAGCGATGTGGACGGAATGGTAAACCAGAACCATTCAGCATTCGTCGGGCTCCAATCGTCCCTGCTGAAAGCGTTTAACTCCCTTCGTACTCCTACGAGAACACCTCCGCCGCGTTTCTTACCCGTGGTGTCGGGGTCCCTATCCCTCCTCAGAGCGTCATAGCGTGAGTCCAAGACCTCCGCGTCCAAGATGCCATCCAGAAGCCAACTTTCGGTAGCCATTATTAGGTCATAATCGTTGCATAGAATGTTGTTTTTAAATATATTAGTCTTCGTACGCAAACCTCGAACATTCTGATATCTTATAGAAAGACTATTCATAAAGAGGTTTCACATACAGTATAAAAAATGCAAGAACAATTATAGCGGATAAACGACGATAAATGATAATAATAAGA
The DNA here is from genome assembly GCA_944548615.1 of Micropterix aruncella. Taxonomy (NCBI): domain Eukaryota; kingdom Metazoa; phylum Arthropoda; class Insecta; order Lepidoptera; family Micropterigidae; genus Micropterix; species Micropterix aruncella. The sequence continues at coordinate 397,319 of OX155975.1, read as the reverse complement.
GTATCGTCATAAAGCGATGGTAGTAGTTTATAGTTGATAAAATCGTGGCAAAAATAAGCAGTGAAAATGGTATTAAAATTTGATGACCAATTAACAGATCGAATTGCAAACGCCGCACTAGCCTCAGTGCGTGTGTAATGTGTTTTTGTGTAATGGTGTATGTGCGTGTGCGACCATAGCGTGCGCATGCGTAAGAAACTATATGCGAATGTTGACAGAGTTGCCAACTTGCTATATTTATAAATACATTTTCTGTTTAAGTTAAATAGAATTAAAAACATTAAAGTATGTTGAAATAAAAACAAAAAGTTTAAAAATATGTTACAATAAAATGGGCGCGCAGTTACTTGGCGACCTGGGTTGCAGTCAAATGTTCCTCGATTTTTTTCAGCTCCGTTTCGCTTCGTATAAATATTGGGGGAGAGCCTTCGTTTTTTCGCATGTAAATTTTGCCTTGTCTTACCCAGACGAATTGCACTGATTTGGATTTTGCCAGGAGTTTTGTTTTTCTCAGAAGATCCTTGAAAAACGGCGTTAAGTGCTCGTTGGCGAAAACCATGGTACTTTTTCCAGGAATGTCGAGGTCGGTCGTGAAGATCCCCTTTCGTTTCCTCAATCCAGACAATATCGAATCCTTTATCTTCCGATTGCGAAATTTTGCTACTATCACTTTTGGGCGGTCCTTAACGACAACTCTGGGAGAGACCCGCGTCGCGAACTCAATGTCCTCCGGATGGAGTTGTATTCCCGCGAGTTGTGCAGTCTTCGTGACTATCTGAAGTAGGTCCTCCTTACTCTTTTCCGGAACGCCGACGATCTCAATGTTCGCCAACCTGCTCCATTGGTCCCGAACCTCGCACTGCAGTTGAAGTTCGGAAACCGTTTCCTGGAGCGTGTTCAGGTTGGCCTCCATGGTATCTACTTTTAAGATTTTTACCCTTACCTCTTCTTTTTGCTTTTCAAAATCATTTAGCAACTTATTAAAACGCTCAATACTCGACTTATGCGATGCGAAATCTTCTCGGATCTTCTGAATATCGTCCCTAAAGAGACAGAGATCTTTGAAGTCGTCACGTAGATTATGAAGCTGTTGAATTTCGCATTGTAAGTTTTTAATTTCGCGAAATAGTGTGGCCGTCGAGATTTCATTTTCAGAAGGTGCTGTTATTGGAGTAAGGTGGGTCACTCTGCTGGTTTTTGATGGCGAGGTCGGTGTAAGCGATCGAGACCGCGTGGTTAAATGTGTTAGGGTATCCAAAGTCGCATGCCGTGCTTGCCTAGGGTCTGACGTCTTATAAGTATCGCAGAGCCATTGAGCTAGTTTTTGCTCATTTAATTTTTCGAAATTCATCTTCAGTATGTTAGCGCATCTATAATGGTATTGCTCTCTACAATGAGCACACACTAATTTATCTTTCGCCGCCACAGATTTAGAGCATTTGCTGCAGTTGGCCATGGTTATAGTGTTTGTAAGACGGCCGGAGTAAAATTGAAATGTGTGGCAACGCTGTTTTTATCAGGGAGATACGCGCCAAACTTACTCGCCAGCGATTGGAATGTTTGGTAGGCTATGTTATTGTAGGCGTATGAGTTTTAGGCGAAAATAAAACGTCGAATATCGTCTTCTTGCCGTAGTTGCACTTGGTTCTTTTATGTTTTTATTATATATATATTTTCCTTACTTATTATTATTATATATATATTTTTATTTATTTAATATGATGTAAAAAAACAAAAATCAAATAAAAATGCAGAAAAAAAAAATATATAATAAAAACAAATAAATAATGCCCCGGGAGCGAGGTTTGAACCGTGATTCTTTCGTTGTGAAGTCGCCGTTTAACCACACGGCCACCGCGCTGACGATTCCGTGTGCGTTATGTCGATAGTCGTTTGACGTGTTTATTTGCGGCAAATCCGAATTCAAATTTTATGCGGTCACCTTCATGTTTCGTTTTAATTAATCTTATCCGAAAAACATGAAATACAGTACGTACGTGGTAGAAAAATATCCTTTTTACACACACAAAATTGAATCCGTGAACTGGCTTTATAATGATGTTAAAACTACACCGATTAGAAATCTTTAGCTATTTTTAAATCGTGATACAGTGGGAGACTCGTATCTTACTTGGGTAAGCGATGAGATTGTCTCGACTTGGGAATCGTAAAGTCGGTCTGAATGACGTATATTATGTATGCAAAGACGGCGATTCGTCGGGAAGCGTCGACGGAAAAATCGACTATTTAAAGTCGAACCGCGCGCCCGGACGCAAATCGGCAACATTTTAATTGATTTTTTATTGAAATTAATGATCTCTCAGCCATAACCATTTGTCAAAACAAATGGATATTATAGATAGAAATCATAATTTCAATGCTTATTAAAAAGCAGAAGATTACATATAATAACCAAGATTGATATCGTGATATAGAAACCATTTCGACTTTTTGATCATATATCAAGTATTTTACGTTAATTGGGTATCTGTAGTAGTAGTATATATGTATGTCGTACAAACTCAGCATTCATGCAAATATATACCTGAAACAGCCCCGGTTCTGTATAGGAGAAGGGAGGGGGGCTCCTTCGGGCGGCAATTAAAGGGGGTGCCAAATTAATGTGTTTAAAAAAAAACCTTGTTTCACTAAAGCGCCTACACTGAAAAAAATATTAGACTGCCTTGTTACATTGGGAGGTAATGGGCCCTTGCTGAGTTGGCCACGAAGACACATTTGTTCAGGGTTGATCACACTCACGGGTGAACACGCATCCGGCGGCCTCCACGCATGAAGTGCGAGCCCGGGTAGGACTCTGGCCTTGGGGCTAGTTTCCCCTAGGAGTCAATCTTCTGGCGCTCCTGGACAGTCTGCGCGCACCGTGCGGCGTAAGCCAATCGATTGTGCACTCTGACTAGCTCCCTTTGACCACTGACTAACAGTCGGGGGAGTCTGGAAGCAGTACTGTTGCCTATAGAGTGGTTGCGGACCTTACGGCGACTGCTTTTGAAACGACCATCGGCTACCCGATCCTGGGTGAACATCCGGGCAAAGGATGCCGTGGTCCACGATAGATTCGGTTTACACCGTTTCACCGCTTCGTAAGGGAGAGGACCGCGCAAGCGACCTCGAACTCGTAACCAGTCGAGAGACCGGAGTAATCTGGTCGCAATTGAAAGTAAGAGCGTGAGTGTAAGCCCGCTGGATAACACACCTAGGCCTCTTACGGGCATGTGGCCGAGCTTGACCGTCGACTGTTTTTTCCAAGTATTCTGCGTTCACTTCACGGAAGATAGAACGACTAATTGTTAAAACTTCCTGAGACGGGTTCGGCCGTTGAAGTTGACAACTCTATTTACCCAAATTCGACTATTCTGCCATTTGCCATCAGGGATTTCCAGTCCGTACATCACAAATCAAATCAAATGAAATCATATTTATTTTCAAAAAACTCGTTTAGGGTGTAGAAAATACAGAAATGAAATAAACAATTTAAATATAACATCTAAATAAAATAACATAACATAAATCCTTAAGTTACAACTCTCTCAAATTGTTCAAACATTTAGATAACAAATATTGTTTCGTTCTTTTTATAAACTCAATATAATCTATATATATATATATATATATATATATTGAGATCGCCGAAGAGTTCGTATATAAATGCATTATAGACTTAGATATTCACAAGGGTGTGGGAAGTGACTCATTACCGCCAGTATTCGTACGGAACTGTGCTCATCATTTAGCACACCCTCTTACGTTATTATTTCGCTTGTCCCTCTCTCAGGGCATATTTCCCACGAAGTGGAAAGAAGCCCTTATCGTACCGATTCACAAAAAAGGCTGTAGAAACGATGTTATTAACTACAGGCCAGTGTCAATCCTCTCAGTACTGAGTAAGCTCTTTGAGAAAGTGGTTTACTCGCAGCTATACCCCTATCTCGCTGCGTTTCTACCAGCACAGCAACATGGTTTTCTCAAGCAGCGCTCTGTGGTTTCAAATTTGGGTGAATACACCAACTTTATCATCCAGTCTATGGATAATCGGAAACAAGTGGATGCAATATATACAGATTTTTCAAAAGCATTCGACCGGGTCAACCACGCCATACTTCTGGACAAATTAAAGAGATTAGGAGTTCATGGCGATCTCTTTAGATGGATATCGTCATACGTTAATAAACGTCACCAATCTGTAGCCATCGGCGGTTTCCGATCCAACTACACATCCATACCCTCTGGAGTCCCGCAGGGTTCTCACCTAGGTCCTCTGCTCTTCAACGCGTATTTACACGATATTGGATCATGCTTTAAAAATGGGCCCTATATACTATACGCTGATGACCTTAAAATTTACGCCCAGGTTGAAAGCATCACCGATTGCCACCTTATCCAGGACGACATTAATAGGTTGTTTTAGTACAGCGAAAGAAACAGACTCTCTCTCAACGCTTTGAAATGCAATCAAATTACGTTTAGCCGTAAAAAAAATAATTTGCATTTTCAGTATTTTATCAACCATGATCCGATTCCCAACGCGCTGAGCATTCGCGACCTTGGCGTTCAACTCGATCACCGATTGACATTTGACGAACACATACAAGGTATTGTCAGTAAAGCGTTAAAAACCTTGGGCTTCATTAGTAGGGTCTCTAAGTCGTTCTCTGACCCGACTGTATTCAAAACCCTTTATTTTGCATACATCCGCAGCGTATTAGAGTTTGCATCTCCGATCTGGAATCCGCAATATCATGTATGTAAGGAGAGAATAGAAAGCGTCCAAAAACGATTTATGAGACAATTAAACTACCGTCAATGCTTGGGACTGAACACGTACGAGGAGAGGATGAATCACTTCAATATTACATCATTGGAGAACCGCCGTACCACGGCAGACATGGTATTATTACACAAAGTTATCCATAATAACGTGGACAACCCGTATTTCACACTGAATCTATCTTTTCACGTTCCACCACGCGTGGCTCGCTTTCCCCGTACCTTCGAAGTCCCGCGCGTCCGTACTAGGTATGCCCAGAATTCCATCAACGATAATCATTTCCAGAATATCGACCTATTTAACATGAAAGAGAAAAAGTTTAAGCAAAACATATACTTAAAATTAATCGAAAATGCGACATAGACATTTCTCATGAGATACTTATGTCTTAGGGACTATTTGTTTTTTCGTTCTTTGTTCTTTAACTGTATATGATAGGTTTATATGATGGAGTATATATATTTTTTTATTTTTTTTATTTTTTTTTTTAATTTTTCTTAATTTTTCAAATTTTTCAAATTTTTCTTAAATTTTTCTTATTTTTTGTACTGCACATTATTACTTAAAATCTATTAACACCCATTCCTTCCTTTTCCTTTCCTTTTCCCCTCCCAACCCCCACAGAATGCACTGTGCGTATTGGAGACTTAACTAACTAAAACTATTGTTGAAAGCATGTCATCGGCCAGAAATATTGTATATAATGTAATTGTAATATTTTTTTGTAGCGCTGTATGTTTTCCCTGTTAAATAAATAAATAAATAAATAAATAAATATATAAAACAAAGTCGGGTTTGTTCGAACACTTATAACTCGAGAACGGCTGGACCGATTTCATGGTTTTTTATTTGTTGTATTTGTCTCCGTCCTGGATAGCAGAATAACTATTAAAAACAAATATTGAAAAATTGTCGAAAAATTAAAACAAAAGAAAAAACATTTTCCCATACAAAATGTAAATCCGTATTTTACTCATGGTCAGTTGTACGTGGCATGTTCACGTGTCGGCAAATCATCCGCTTTATTTGTTCTTGCGCCAGATAAAAAAACAAAAAATGTCGTAGGTATATCAAAAGGTGCTACAATGAAGAGAATTAAACCGAGTGCATCCCATAGTTTAATTCAATGATGTCTTGCTGACACGCGATTGATATACTTAATTTTTGTACTTTTATATTTCTTTTTGTGTTATTATCTAAATAAAGTGGTGAACTTAATATTTATTTTGTATTCATTGTATTACTTTCATAAAATCTTAAATTAGGTTTAGCTAATCTGTAACACGACATTCATTGACTGTTAAGCGGTATGAAGTTCACCGGGTCAGCTAGTTATTATAATTTTTCAAGTTTTGGTGCAGCTTGTTATAAAATGCCCGCTTCTAAACATAGTTGTGCGTTGGAACTCTGAAGTGGCAGCCTGCGATGAATGGATATAAAGTGACTTATTACTTGTATCGTGCGTGTATCGTATTCCTTGTATATGCGATTGCGTTAAACATGTTTTCTTTTTCTTATATAATTCACATATAGGTACATTCATGAACAAAAATGTCATATATCGTGGAATTAAGTACAGAGTTCTATAAATAATGGTTTGCACGATTCTCGCTGATTTAACCCCCTAATGGCTCTCACTGCCCGTTTTGCACAGCTAACACCCCTTGCACAACTTGGGTTGTCGACTACAACGGGCGAGCCCGTCACCACAGGGAGTTTTAACGATTAGTCGTTCTATCTCCCTGGAGTGAGCGTAGAAGACTTTGGACAAAACAATCCGACGTCTAGCTACGCCACAACCCATTAGAGACCAACGCCTTACCGCGAGATAGCCAGGTATGTTACCTGGCGGGCGGCACTCGCGCCCTAAATACCAATTGTGACTAGATTTCTCCGGTCTCTCGATTGGTTCCGAGTTCGAAGTCGCTTGCGCAATCCTCTCCCTTACGAAACGGTGAAACTGTGTATACCGAATCTATCGCGGACCATGGCGTCCTTTGATCGCCTCTAACCCGGGATCGGATGGCCAATGGTCAATTCAAGAGCAGTCGCCGTAAGGTACGCAACCACCCCCGCGCTATAGGAAACAATACAGCTTCCAGACTCCCCCGACTGTTAGTCGGAGTGCACAATCGATTGGCTTGCGCCGCACTGTGCGCAGACCGTCCAGGAGCGCCAGAGGTTTGATTCCCAGGGGAAACTGACCAGGGCCAGAGTCCTACCCAGGTTCGCACCCCGTGCGTGGTGGTCGTCGGATGGCTGTTGACCCGTGAGTGTGACCGACCCTGAACACATGGGTCTTCGTGGCCAACTCATCATAGGCCCGTTAGCTCCCAAGCTCCCTTGCACAGCTAGACATATTCTAGCTGGCTGCAAGGTGGCCTTGGATCAAGGACGGTACACTTATCGCCACGACAAAGTCCTTGCTGTTATTCGCGAGGTACTTAGCCTCTCAGTGGCTCGTGCCAACAAGGGTTCAACAGTATCCTGCAAACCTCCAATACAGTTTGTGCGGGTTGGCTCTAAATGCAAAAAACATCTCACTGCAAAACCTTTCTCAATAATCGAGAAATCTTTAGATTGGATTATGGATGTCGATTCGGTCTCTAAGCAGTATAAATTCCCTGAAAGTCTCGGATGCACAGCCCTGCGTCCAGATACAACTCTTTACTCTCTATCCCGGAAGATGGTCCTTATCGTAGAATTAACTGTTCCATGGGAATCAAATATCCCAAAAGACCACGAGTAAAAATTAAATAAATACCATGATCTCGCAAATGCCGTCACCCGGAACGGCTTCACTGTTCACCTTCACGCGGTGGAAGTAGGCGCTCGTGGCCTGCCAGCTAAATCTTTGTTTCACCTTTTCAAAGATCTTGGTCTCTCCAGGAAAATAATCAACTCCTTTCTAGAAAAATTATCTAAAACCGCGATTTCTGCATCTCAAATTCTATGACTTCGAAGGGAGAGTGAATGGGTGGTAAGGTGAACGCTCACATGTGGCAAGACAGCTGTCCTAAACCTACCACAGCCGGTCGTTAGTCCGGTTTTTGGTCGGTGAATTCCATGGCAGCTCCGTTTGTATTTTATTTATTTACATTGACGGCATTGGCTCATAGAAGTATGCCATAGCTCAGGTGAGACTCCACGTGCGAGCGTTTATCACTTCTTTGTCATCAATGATATTCCTTAGTTTGCAAATCGCGTAACAAGCTGACGATACATTCGATTTCCCGTCTCCATCATCAAATCATTGCATCGCCACTGAACTTGCATAAGTATGCAAAATTTATAGTAAGTGGTTGAAAATGGTGTGCAAATTTTGAAACAGTTAACTTATAATACATACGAACATTGCAAGTGAAGCCTGAAATAAAAGCTTGTATAAAACTTGTAATAAAAATAAAATTCGCGTTTTACAGCAGTGCCATACCAATAATGTTGTCGATCTCTGACCCCTCGCTTCTCGGATCGCTGACTTTGGTTATACACAAAACAAAAAGTGAAAAACGAGGATAAACACCTTTCATGTTTCTCGGCGGTGGCAGTCCGTTTTCGTCCGTGCCACAGATTAACATCTTCTTCAGCACAGACATGACACGTAATCCTTTTTTACTTTGCAGGACAGTATTGTGAACGTTCAAAAAACTTTTTCCGAAATGAAAACGAAAATATCCATTCTGAGCCACCTTGATACAATAAGAACCATTTACAAATTGGACTAACTAGAGTTTTCGACTAAAGCGGGCGAGCCCGTCACCTCAAGAAGTTTTAACGATTGGTCGTTCTATCTCCCTGGAGTGAGCGCAGAAGACTTGGACAAAACTGTCCACCGTGAAGCTCCGCCACAAACCCGTAAGAGGCCAACGCCTTAACCGCGAGATAGCCAGGGATGTTACCCAGCGGGCTTACACTCACGCCACACTACTTCCAATTGCAACCAGATTACTCCAGTCTCTCGATTGGTTACAAGTTCGAGGTCGCTTGCGCGGTCCTCTCCCTTACGAAGCGGTGAAACGGTGTATACCGAATCTATCGCGGACCACGGCATCCTTTGCCCGGCTGTTCACCCAGGACCGGGTAGCCGATGGTCGTTTCAAGAGCAGTCGCAGTAAGGTCCGAAACCAAAAAAAAAAAAAAAATAAATAAAATAATATTATTATTTATCTATATTGTTAGTTAATTACGCTATGTTACAAATTTCGATTAGAAATTTTATTGAGTTACGTAGTGTTTTCAAAAAAAAAATGTTACTAAGTATGGCGGTCGAGTGACATAGGTACGCTGTGTTGACGGCGGCCGACTGACACACGATGGATGTGAAAATGTGATTTACGCAGTATTACTAAAATACAAATAAACTGCTCTCTTTGGTAAGAAATACTGTGTTTTTATTGGCTCAGTCGATGCACCTCACGAGTAGCTATCCAATGATATAAAAATCAGAAAATCGAATTTTATGACATTTTATTTTTATTTTATTTTTATTCCAACAATTCCAGATACGCTATGTTAAATCTCAACGATGAAATCATGCGTTTTCGGTATTTTTTTTAGTAATGTTTAAGAGATAATGTTTGTAAGATTGTATGTAGGGGGTTATCTCCAAAACTACTCATACGATTTCAAAAATTCTTTCACTAATGGAAAACTACATTATAGAGTAGTACTATATGCTATATTTTATAGCGATAAGTTTTAGTATTCAACACGAAATAACGATATTTGTAAATCTAATCGGAGAAAATATCCTGGTGATGTTCTTTATCGGCGTGCGCTGACGAAACGGTTTGGTATATTTGAAAACCTATAAAAATATCTATAAAAAAGTCTGCGACAGCATATATCTAACTTTTATATTTAAACTGCAATAACAGCTTATGTTTTTAAAAAATTAGAAGCGCTAGCTGTTGGAATTCGCGAGTACCACTCGTGGGCCAGTTTTAAGAAAATTTATTAGCAATAAAATTATCATTATCAAAATAAGCTATTCCATCATCACGAGTGTTAAATTGAGATTTGCTATTTACTGCATTTTTTTGTGTTGTATAGTCGAAATATTGTTCGATATTTGTTATTAGCATTTATTAAAATTACGGATTACATATCGAATAAGCGCTCTCTGTTGTAATTTGCGAGTATCACTAAACGCCTACTTTTCAAAATTCAAAAATTAAAAATTATTTATTGAGTTCAAATTATGAGTACATTCAATTTACGAAAGTCTTAACCTAACTAGGCTGCCGCCTGTTCCAAGGTAGACAATTTATTTTAATTATCCTAAGTAATCTATAATATTATATTTATATAAATAAACAAAATCATACATAATGTAACAGAAATATCTTAATTACCCTATAAAAATTCGTAGGAAAATGTCATGAAAATTGTCAATATTATTATATTTTAAAACATGATAAAAATAATATATATTCATATATGTATTAATAAATATTAATATGTATTATTAGTATACAAAATAAATTCAGAAAAATTAAAATAAAATTACATTTAGAAATAATCAATTTATATTACTACATATACTATTATGTTTTTATTATAAAGATTCAATTATTTAATAAGGTGTTCAATGTCTGCATTTATACAATTTAAGAGGTAGGAATTGTAGACGTAGGCGTTTGGTGGTAGGCAATTATAAAGTTTGGGGGCAAGATAAGAGAAACTGGATTGGCCAAAAGCGGACCTCTGAGTGGTATTGCAAAATTTGTTTGTGTAGATCTTCTTGTTACACGAGATTGCTGGCTTTTTTCCTGTTCTCCTAACTCACTCTGGAATTTAGTGAGAGTTACCAGCACAAACATTTTTCTCACACTTAACACTCTATACTCTCGGAAAAGGTCATCGGAAGAATATGTGTGGGGTTTTTTATTGAGACACATTGATTGAAATTTGGACAGGACGTCTGTCGGGCCAGCTAGTATTAAATAAACGTTGATCTATGAACTTGACGGACGGTGGACGGTAGACCGTCTTGTTCTTGTGTAGCTTCTAGTTAAGAGGTCGCCCGCGTAGGTCTTTATTCTGTGACAGTACAGTACTTCTACCCCACC